>RAQS01000265.1:0-27542 GCA_003698115.1 Aspergillus sp. HF37 | reverse complement strand
GGGGGGGGGGGGGGTTAATGTGATGGAATGGATCCTTTCTCTTTTCTACTTATACTTTACTCGTCGTTCTGCCACCGCCTCTTTCTGCCACCGCCTTTGCTTGACTTCACTCCATGTTCCTGTCTTCCCTTCCTTTCCCCAAGTTGATCTCTTTTTATTTACCGTGCCACACTTGTAGACAATACAGTGTCGTATCGTCACAGAAGAGTAGTGAGAAGGTGGCGAAACGGTGGCGAAGCGATCCGGGTAGCTGATGCGAGGCCCCGTAGCGAAGCACGAGAGTTTAGGAGAACTCGAGTACTCTTACTCCGAGTCCTATTTCTTCACACAGCTCATTAATTAGAGAAATAATGCCATCGAGCTCGTATAAGGAGAAGAAGAGATAGAATAGCATAAAAAGGCAAGGTAGACTTAGAGATAGAAATATACTAGATAGTAAGACCCAACCGAGGCAGAGTGTATGATAACATGATACCTGTCTAGTCAATTAGTAAATACTTTATTCTTCCTCTTCTTCGTTATCCCCTCCACCGACTTCCCAAACGTCCTCCTCCCCGTCGGTTTCCAAGTCAGCAAACTCCCTCTGTCGAAATTCGACTAGCATCCGACGAATCCCCTCACATCCTGCTTCATGGTCCTCACCAACTTGCCGGATATGGTACACCAGGTGCCCGAACGTGATGTTCTTACTTGATGCCTTGTCTAGCATTAGCTGACGGCCTTGGGAAGCTTCAACTTTCGCGTAGCCCAATCCAGCGGGCATCCGGCAAAGTCACCGGTGCCGCCGTAGTCCAGGCTATAGCCGCGCTCTAGAAGCAAGCAGACTTGTTCCCGCATCTGATTTAACCTTGTACCTGGTTGTGACCAGCTGTACACGCCGAAAAGAGCACAGAGAGTTGGATGGATATCGCCGTCCTCCACGTCCACGTCACCACGGCCGATACACATCACGGCGTTGCTGGGATCTGCCCCGGCATCGAGCAATATCTTCATGCACTCAATGCTTTCCGCGTAGACGGCCGCAATGTAAAGAGGGGGCCCAATATGCATCCAGTCTTCAGATAGGTCTGCGTCAGGGAAGTCTTGCGCATAACGGCGCAAGTCGACGCCGTGGGACGCAATCTTCTTCACCAGCTGGGTCCTAGTTTCCATGCGGTCTTTTTTGTAAAGGCAGTGATGAAGCATCGTCCAGTCAAACTCATCGGCAGAAGGGTCAACCGTCGGGTCTGCATCTTTAGAAAGCAAAAATAGTGCCGTATCTAGGTTATTGTGCTTCACCGCGTGGAATAGCGCTGTACCCGTAGGTGAAGGCTGGTTGACAGGAACGCCGGCATCAAGAGTCCGTTGAATTAGCGATCTCATGGCCGCCGGATCGCCTTCTGCGTCGCAAGCGTAGTGAATCAGAGTGCGGCCTTTACAATCCTGGACAGATAGGTCGACACCAGGTTGTTGTAGTAAAAGGTCCACAATGTCAATTGCGCCACTTGCTGCCGCATACTGAATCGGCAGTCGCCCGTCTTTGTCCCGGCAAGTTGCTTCGACATCGGGGCGCGCAAGGAGGGCTTCAACAAAAGCCCTATCCCCAGATTATGCTGCGTAGTGAAGAGCGGTTTTGGCATTAGAAGAGTCTGACGCATTTAGCTCCGGCTTTTTCAGCGCCCCGTAGAACAGCTCAGGGATTTTGTACTGAGCCCCGCAACGTAGCGCCTGCGCCGTCACCTCCGGGTTATCCTGCTCCAAGAAAAGACAGAGAAGCTCTGGGTCATACTTTGCCCTTGCGAAAGAGGGCAATGCTGGGATGCCTTCCGCGAGGAGGTTCGCACCATGCCGTACGAGCATCTTCATGTCTTCAATATCAGACACACCTCTGAGGACGTACGAAATTCCACTGCCAAGGAAGTCGCGCGATGGCACGTGTGGACTTGCACCGTTCTCTATTAGATACTCGACAATGTGACGATGACGGGATGCAAAAGCCAGATGAAGCGGCGACGCAAAGAATCGCCAGCGTCCAGGTATCTCTTCCCAGCGAATACGAAGGTCGCTATCATCCCGGGTACCATTGGTATCCAAGCTGGCTCCGAAAGCATGCGCGAGCTTCACTGTTTCCAAGCGGCCTCCCCTTGCGGCCCACAGAATACAGGAATCCAGAGGCGGATTATTCTTGATATGGCGCCGGTACAGAAACGGATTGAGGGCTTTGTGCAGGTAGCGGCATGTTCGAGCCAAAAAGGCGTGGTATCTGTACTTTGTACCGGAGTTTCTCCCATACAGTGCGTAGACTTCGCACTCTTCGGCGATGGTGCACAGAAGTTCTGGCGGCAGACTGTCGAGCTTTACCATGGAAGCTGTGGATGGCTAGGGCTTGGTCTAAGACATCATATGGCAGGGATCTCGTATTTACCACCAAGTCTTGAGGAGGGACGGCATAACGCAGTGATATATTGAGCTGTATGAAGTAAACGAGAGGCGACGAAAGACAGGGATCAAGCACCAAAGCCAACTAAATTATACATCCAACAGTTAACTGACGAGCCGACAGCACTCCTACTACACGAACGTTCAATGTCAAATCTCGCAAGATCCCCTAGCCAAACCACCCATTACAACATTCCCACAACAGCCCTACAGTTGCCCGCAAGGCTGTCGGAACCCCCTCACTGAGCCTGGCTAGCGCGCCGCTCGTTCCCTTGTCGCTCGTTTTCCCTGCGTTCTTTCTCCTGCGCCTTCACCTTCTCAATAAAGGCGTCGCTCTGCGCGGTCCCTTCAAACGCCCACAGCGAAGGACAGGGGCCGACCTTCATCCGGAACACCCAATTTTTGAACCACCACGGAAGCACCCTGAAGCACTGATGCGCCATGAATTTGCTGGTTGAAATGTTGAAGATGTAATCCAGTTCCTCCTGCGCAAAATTAGCACACGTATATTGAGTGGGTGTACCTGGGGTAGGGGGTCGCACCAGAGTCCGTTGCTTGGTCTCAGGAAGCCAGAGGAAAATCATAACGAGAGCCACTACGTTGAGGCCCGCGTAAAAGCCAAAAGCGCCGGTGACAGTCATCGCCTGGAGCATCGGCGGGAAAGTGATGGATAGGATAGCAGCGAAAAAGAAACAGGTCGCAACGGCCCACGACATGCCGACCTCGCGATGAGTGAGGGGGAACACCTCGGCGGAATAGGTGAACGGGACGGGACCCTCACCGGGTGAGTAGAAGGCGGCGAACTTGGATAGCGACGATTAGCCAAACGACGGGAAAAAGGAAACTGCGTAAGAATTTCAGCATACCATGAAGACGAACAGGGCCACCAGCGCCAGATGAGCCGTAAGATGCTTTGGAATCAGATTGCACAAGCCGGCAGCGAGGAGGGTCCATGTCATCTGCGGGAAGGTGAAAAGCAAAAGCGTCCGGCGGCCAAAGGTATCAATGGTCCACACAGCCGGGAAGGCGAAGAGAAAGTTGACTAAACCAAAGCCAAAAGAGGCAAAGAGCGCCTCTGTTACTGACGCACCGGCTTCAACGAAGACAGTCGAGCTGTAGAACGCAATGATATTGACTGAAGCATTCAGTGAGCCAGGTAAAACGCGAGTGTCATAATATAGGCAACTTACTTCCACACAGTTGCTGCGCAAGCATAACGGTAAACGAGGCGAGCGTGGCACGACGTACTCGTGGAATGGTGAACAGCTGGATAAAGCGTTGGGCGTAATTGGTGTCCATGTTTGTCAGCGTGGCCTCCATGCGTAGCTGTGCATAAATATAGAAGAGGTCGCGGGCGACCTGAATCTCATGGTTGCGAAGCTTTTGCAACGACCGGTAGGCATTGCGGTACCTGCCCTTTTTGATGTACCATCGGGGGGATTCTGAAGGAGGTCAGCCAGTACGGAATGAAATGGAGACCATTGCTTACCAGGGCAGATGTAAGTGCCTATCAGCAGCGGCACCGCCGGGATGAAGGCTGATCCCAATTGAAGACGCCATGACATGGCTCCTGTATCCTTGACGGCGAGGTTGGCACATGTCCCTAGCCAGATTCCAAACGCAGTCCACATCTGCCAGCTCATCACTAGCCCACCACGGATTGCCGCTGGAACATTCTCCGCGCAGAAGATGGGAATTGTCGACCCTTTACAGCCCATGCCAATACCCAGCAGCAACCGGGTCACAAAAAGTTGAGGCCATGTTTGCGAAACAGCACTGCCAAACGGGGCCAAAAAACAGAAGACAGCCGAGGTGAAAATTGTTCCACGCCGACCGACGTAATGATTCAAGGGGTCCGTTATCCAGCAGCCTCTGGAGACAGGTCAGTGCGGTTCAATAAGAACAACGGGGAGTAGAGGGGAAACCAACATTATCGAACAAGCAATGTAGGGACCTGCGTTCACAATGCCTTTTATCCATTGGTTGAGTACCTTGTTAGGGCCGTGCTCTGTTGGGATGCCGAGCGCCTCTGGGAATGATAGGTTTGCACCGTTGGAACCTGTCTGATCCCATCCCTGCACGGCGGCTCCAACCGAGCAGAGGAAGATCGTGAAATACAGGCGCCAGGCTGATGCCACTTATGCAGAACCTCGTTCCGAATCACGTGTATTTCTTCCTCGGTGATGCCGGGGACAGACTCGAATTCGGCCGGGTCTTTGGCAATGAGCGCGCCCTTAATGAGCTGCTCTCTCTGCTCATGGAATCCATTCTCGTGAACGAATTGGTCGACGTCCGCGATGACCTCATCTGGTGTCATGTGCAGCAGCGGGTTTTTAATTCTGATGATCGGTTAGCTACATGGCCACAAAGACAGAAGAGGGCGAGGGGCGTACTTCGAAGTGCCAGCCTCATCATCAAGGTCCTGCATCTCCTCATCGGAGCTGCTAGTCTTTTCCTCTTTGGTCCGAGAAATGATCCTGATGGCAAGGGCAGTTAGCGTAGAAATAGTACACCCCAGGCATGGGCGTACTCCTTCCCATCTTCCAGCGTATCCTGCTTTCCCTCATGATCCAGGTTAACCTCCTTGGCCTCATGAACTGAAGGAGCAATGTTGTCACCCCCGTCGGACGCCATTATGTGCGGGATGCGATTTCACACGATGCAGGAGGAGTGTAGTCTTAGACGCGGATTCGAAAAGCGCCGCTCGGGCGATGGGGGACAGGGGGCTTCTTATCGATTGCCGGCCACTGGCCTTCCCCGGGCTCTTTGTTCGCTTCATCCCCGCAAGGAGGAAACCCTCTCCGGGCTAGCGCAGTCAGCCGTTCGCATTCCAGGCCTGATTGCGGTAGACACCTTGCCCAGATTTGGGAATCCGGCTTGCTGGCGCATGCCCAGGCTTACAGTTGCATTAAGATGTTGCCTTGCCGTAGGCTCGGCGCGTCCTATTGGGCCTCTGTTTGCCTGGGGTCAGTAGTCATTATCCGAGCGGATGAAGCCACGATTTACCAGTCCATGTCGGGCCGTAGGTTCTTGGTTCCAGGCCTTACTCCAAATTCAATACCGCAAGCGGCCAACCAGGCGTCGCTTATTCGCTTAGTGGCTCCATTTGGCGGCCTAAGCACGGAATATGGGGTAACCCAATGCTCGTGAAGTCCGCCCGGCCTAGTGTCTGCTAGGGCAATACTTTAATGCCAACGTTGGCTGTCAGACAAATGACGGCAGGCACTGGCACGCGGCACGAAGGAGGCACGTAACCCCCTTTTCGACGGAAAAGCCGAGCATCGTCTCAGGCTCAGGCTCGTTACGGAAACAGGAGGTGGCGTACCAGGATCCGGGTGGTGTTGGAGGGAAACGGGGAGAACGAGTCTATTGACCAGCGCAGTCAGCCCACGGCAAGCCACGTACCGTCCCCCCATTCCAAAGAGAAATAAAAACCCTGGCTGGCACAAGGCGTCCACTAAGCCTGAAAGGCCACGCGAGCAAAGGTAGTTGGTTTGTTCGGAAGACGACTGGCTCGAAACGGACTGGCCCTGCAAGCCACGTTACCGTATTATACGGTCTGCCGCGTTATTTACGGCTCTTCAGCCAATGCGCAAATAGACTATACCGAAGCCGGGCGATCCATGCCAATAATTGCGTCTCGTATGTGTGTACCGCGGCCTGGCCGTAAGCCACAGCAGCCATGTATGTTCCTTTATGCTCGGGGCACTACGTATACGTACCTAGGAACATCTGACGCGGGATGCTGGTCATGGGTCATGTGGTTTAGCCTGGACGCCGTGCGGTGCTATAATCGGAAGTCTGGGCGAGACAGGCGGCTCTTGCTGGGGGCTGCGCTTTGAGGTGTTCGTCTGCACAGGGTACAGAGTAGTAGGAGAGTGTACAGGTTATCTGCTCCCTTTGCTCTTTCTTTCTCTCTCTGCGGTCATGCCCAAAACGGTTAATCCGGCAGAAACCGGCGGAACTGACCGAATTGGCCGACACCCTCCAATCAGAAAAGCCTTTGGTCTTCACCGCCCTGTCGTCCGCCCGCCCGTCTCGTCGTGGCTCGCGTGCTCCAATCAATACGGAGAATATAAGACGCTATAAGACGCCGGCGAGGTTGCCTCCCTCCAAAGGCCGCTAGATATGTTCGCCAGCATACCCCGCCGAAGAACTGGCCTATCCCCTCAACTGGGTCTGAAACTCTCCTCCCGACGGTCATCCTCGCTCCCACCTCGCCAAAATGCGCCAGTCATCTTCTCGGGCATCCAGCCAACCGGCGTCCCGCATCTGGGCAATTATCTAGGCGCGGTGCGCGAATGGGTGCGACTACAGAATGACTCAGCTCAGAGCTCAAAGCTGCTTTTTTCCATCGTGGACCTCCATGCCTTGACTGTGCCGCAAGACGCCGCTCGATTGAAGAGCCAGAGGAGAGAGATGTTTGCAACACTGCTTGCGGCCGGCCTGGATCCGAAGCAGTCCACAATATTCTACCAATCTGCTGTACGTGATGCTGTCCTACGACCGCGTTTGCTCCGTATCAACCGTCTCTCTGCAGCGGACTGACTGTTGCTAGGTCCCTGAGCACACGGAGCTAATGTGGATCTTGAGCACAGTAGCGTCTATGGGATACCTGTCCCGGATGACGCAGTGGAAGGTAAGCGTTTGCGGCGTTAATTTGCCGAGATGCACCGCTCTCAACTGACGTCCCGCAGAGCAAGCTACAACTCCCTGAAGACGCAGACCTGGAGCATTCGGATGCAAGGTCAAAGCTGCGTCTTGGTCTCTTTTCATACCCAGTCCTCCAAGCGGCGGACATCTTAGTCCACAGGTTTGGCGGCGAATCCAGCTAACGGGGTTCTTGCTGATGTGAGGTAGAGCCACGCATGTTCCCGTCGGACAGGATCAGAAGCAGCACCTTGAATTCGCGCGGAATACCGCAAATAGCTTCAACCATCTCTATGGGTCCATCTTTCCTGCTCCAGAGGCGCTCATATGTAAGGCATTCTCCTTTGTTCGGGCCTTGGAAGATGCTAACAATTGAGCGTCGTCAGCTCCTGCAAGGCGGGTAATGTCTCTCAAAGAACCAACATCAAAGATGTCCAAGTCCCACACTGATGAGCGATCAAGGATCCTGCTCACAGATTCCACTGAAGTCATTCACAAGAAGATGAACTCGGCCCTCACGGACTCGGAGCTGGGAATTACCTATGACCCTGTCCGCCGTCCTGGGGTGTCCAATCTGATAGAAATTCTGAGCCACATTGAGGGAAGATCCTGCCATGAATTAGCTCTGGAGCTTCAACAGACGAACCTGAAAGCCTTGAAGCAGATGGTGGCCACCAAAGTCTCTGAACACCTCGGCAGTATACGGGAGAGATACTTGAGTCTTGTCGCTGACAGGACTGGGTACCTTGACTCTGCTGCAGAAACGGGGGGCCAGGCAGCCCGCGCCAATACGGCAGCTACAATGACGCAGGTCAAGGAGGCATTGGGGTTGTGAGTTCTCGTCTGTCTGATGGAGGAGGAGATAGCATTTGCAGTTTCATTGGCTCTGTGAACTTATCGGAGTAGACCTTATAGATACGCTGTATAGTACATGATCTGATAATATATATATATACCTTGTCCGTTCTACAGATATGCAGGAATAATGCCAGAGTTATGTATTCCTGACTAATCTCGACCCACCAGTCTTTATCTCCTCCGTCTCCGTCTTCCTCCAGCACTCTCCCCCTTCCTCTTCCTGAGCTGCTCCTTATCTTGTGTTCTGGGGCGTTGATCAATTATGCAAACCAGGCGCCCGCAAAGCAAGAGGCTCGTTACATACGGAAAATCCTCCAGGAGCCAGCCCCAGACCAATGCGAACAACACTAGCTCTGCCACCTCCGAACAGCGGAATCCCAAGCGCATTCCCAGTCAGGGGTCCAACACCCGGTCTACAGACCCGTCTGGGAGCAAAGGCCAATCTTTAAAAACACCAGCTTCCACCGTGAGCAGCGATGTTTTGACGCGACAACACTCGGCTGACATAGAGGTTTATGACGTTTCATTCTCAACCCACCCTATTCGAAGAAAACGCAAGAGACCCGATTCCGATCCTCCTCCTGATGACAGCGCCATCTTCGATCTTCCCTCACATGACGATAGTCCTCGCACCCCCTCAATCCATTCCATTTCGAGCAAGCCACATGCGCCAGCCCTGTCAGATACCGCCACGGGGCAGCCACGGTCGACCCGGAAGAGGCTGGTAGATTCGCTATGCGCTACGGATCCGCCGGGAGATGAATCGGTGCCTGTGAATGCGCCCGGCCGCCGATCTCCTACTACACCCTCTCGCCCCAGTTCAAGGCGAAGCGAGGATCCGAATCCAAACCTGCATGAAGCCGAACCATATAACAGCGGTAGCCAGCAATCCGCTGCACCATCACCAGCTCATTTGCGAAACTGTGGGGTCACCTACGGACGCCAGCGATCGTTCTTGAACGAATGCTCTTTCTCGAACAGTGTCGAAAGCCAGGCTCTCTTGCCGGAGGATGACCCCGCGAAACAGGCGCGACCTGGCCGCGAAGCCGCCCATCAGAACAATTTATATGCCGATCATGAGGAGAATGAGGACGGTGGTTCTGTTCGCGGAATCCATGAATTAAGACAGGCTGGAGAGAATGCGCGCTTCCGGGGCACTGTGGATTCGATTTTTGAGGATATCGAAGATGCTCTTAATTCGAAATCCGACCCCTGCAATGGCTTTGCGCAGCTTTGCGTAAAACTTTCTGGCCCTCACATGATACGCCGCTTCTGCGACTGCGGGTTTGAGAAACGATTTTTACAATGCGCTACGACCGAGCTTGACACGCTTTCCGCCTCATTCGCCCTCTGCGCATACGAGCTGATTCGCTCAGGTGGCGTCCTTTCTTCCTCGTCTTTGGCTCCCTTCCTGCCAACGCTTTTGGATCTTTCCTCTGAACTACTTTGTATGGATGATGATATTGTCGCGTTGGCGAGGAAACGCCGGCGTTCCGCTGTGTCTAGAGCCGCCCAGAGTTTTGTTCCTCGATTGTCTACGATAATCTATGAAAACGCGACATCGAAGGCCACTCCGCGGCTTATGGCACTTCGGTGCATACAATCTGTTTTATCTAACTACCAGGAAACAGATGACAGCATCGGGGCTAGTTCCGCCACATTGTTGGATCAGCTTGTCGACTTGCTTCTGCGGGAGATGCCGTCCGGGACTGAGGACTTTGCTATGCTGCCGGAGAACTTCCAGGTGCTGACTTTGACCCTTTCATCGCTGGAAATTTGCACGGCTCTCTCGGGCACATTGGTAAAAGAGTCACAAGATTCCTGTCGAAACCTTTTGCAGGCGTCGAACATCCTCGATACGAGAGTGCGTCTGTGTGACAATGACCAATATCAGCAAGTCCTGGTCCTTTATATTCGCGTGATTTTAAACATCACCAACAGTGATCCGTCATTTTGCGAAGTCTTCTCGACGCCCAAGGTAGTCGGGGGCTTGGTTAACATCGTCAGGACAGGCTTTGGCGAGGTGTCTGAAGGATCCAACCCGGGGGATAACTCACTAAATGCCGTGATATTGGCCCTTGGTGCGCTTACGAACTTGGCGGAAAAATGCACCTCATCAAGGGCTATTTTCTTAACGTCTACATCTGACTCGACCCTTCTTCTCGATGTGCTGTTGGGATTATTTTCAGCGAGCGTCGGGTCCGTTCCAGAGGTAAGCCAGATTGATATCGATTCCGACCGGCTATGGGCAGTGTCTGACAATGTCCTCAGGCTCACTCCCTTCTTGAAGTGCATCATAATGTTGCCATTGGTTACTTGTCAATCCTCTTGGTTACCCTCTCTTTGGACGGGGAGGCGCGCTCTGTGATCCGGAAGTCATTGGATGGCAAAGGCCTTGCCGTGATCCTGTCCACGGTCAAGGAGTTTCTACAGTATCACCACAAAGTTGAGCAGGACCTACAGGCTGAGAAAAAGGCCAATCCTGCATCTGGGTTCACTGTACGGCTGCAGAACATTGTGTCTGAAATTGAAGGATCTGGAGCTTGACCTGTGTATGTCATAACGAGACACGATTTATGCCATTGTACGATACATTTATGCCAGTTAGACATACACGAGACATGTTGCAGCCCTGCAGTTACAGTAGAGCAGAGAACCCGCGGCGGTGATTATTGGCCCGAGAACCTGGAGTAGGCTTGGCGGTGGACTCGACCGCTTCGACTCTCCCACAACAATACCCTCTGCTTCTCGCTCTACTCGCGTGCCTCGCTGCTGCTTAATCAAAGTATGTTATACGCTTTCTGTCGGCACAAACAGGATATCCATAACATATCTCAAGTCTGTTTTGTTTGTTTGGGGAAAGTGGCTGACCTGCGAGCCTTATTCTGCAGGGATTGTATCGTATACCACTCGCCTCTACTCCTCTCCCAAGCCCCAGACAAGCTGCAACTACCATCTATTATGGCCCATGAGACAAGGGAGCCAATCCCATCGCCAGCGCAGGGCGTCGGCCCAACGTACCGGCGCGAGGACGAGAAGCCAACCGCAACCGTGTCGAAGGAGCTGCCCTATGAAAATGTCCATGTATTACCGCAGACACCTCAATTGATTGCTCTCCTGACGTAGGTGCCCGATATAAGCGATTCATGTTTCGCTGGCATCTTATTCCCTCTTTCCCGACAGTCTGGAGAAAAAGGGCGTCGCTAACTCTCACTAGAATGATTAGAGACAAAAGGACAGAGCGCGCGGACTTCATTTTCTATTCGAATAGGATCATCCGCCTGCTAGTAGAGGAGGGCTTGAACCACTTCCCGGTGATGGAGCACTCGGTCTCGACCCCGGTCAACCGCATCTATCCCGGCGTCAGGTTCGAGGGCAAGATATGCGGCGTGTCGATCATGAGGCCGGAGAGGCCATGGAGCAGGGATTGAGAGACTGCTGTCGATCTGTCCGGATTGGCAAGATCCTGATCCAACGCGACGAGGAGACCTGCCTGCCAAAACTATTCTATGAGAAGCTTCCGGGCGATATAGCCAATCGCTGGGTGCTGCTTCTGGACCCGATGTTCGCAACAGGTAAGATTGTTCTGGTTTAGCTTTGGACTGTACCGTGTGCATGGAAGCATGGACTGACCGGCTTCGTACAGGAGGCTCTGCTACCCTCGCCGTGGACATTCTCAAACAAAAAGGCGTTCCGGAGGAGCGCATCCTCTTCCTCAACATCATTGCCAGTCCCACGGGCGTCGCGAACTTTGCGGAGCGCTTTCCGAAACTCAGGGTTGTCACTGGCTTCATCGATCATGGCTTGGACGAAAACAAGTATATAACCCCCGGTCTGGGTGATTTCGGCGATCGGTATTACACCTTATAGTGTTTTGGCTGTATAACTGTACCCTGTTTGCGGCGATGGGTAGATATTTGTCCCTACGCTCCTCTTTCGTCGCTTTGCCCACCTAATACCAATTACGATGATGACGATGGTATTCAGAGATCCAATCCATAGTTAACTCCACGCGCCCGCTCCCACCAATGCAGTAGTATCAATAGTTATCCGCGTAAGGATCCACGCTTGCAGGGCCCGGCTGCTCTTGTATACGGGCGCCCCGAGGACCGCCGCCTCCGTCTCTGTTTGCGGTATCCTTGGCCACTGCATCGCAAGCATCCACCCAGTCCGAGTATACATCGACCGCGGCGGAAAGATCTGGGCGCCACCACCAAAATCAGCCATGTGCGGCAAGAGAGACCAGCGTTTCACTCACAGTTAATGCCCGTCTGGTATCGCTGCCCGCACACCTTGCAGGACAGATTCCCCAACCCCAGCTTCTTGTCCAGCTTGATCACAACGGAGTTCTCGTGGTTGCAGAACAGGCACGCGAAGGTCGACGGCAGCGGCTCTTTCTGCACTCTGTGTTAGCGGAGGCGTCTGTTCTACTCGCGTCAGGCGCAATCACCTTCTTGGGCTGCTGAGGCTGGCGGCTGGACTTCTTTCGCTTGCCCTGCAAGACATCAGCTGCGGCTCGGGTTTCCCTTGCAGAGTGCGCACCATGATTGAATCGCGGTATATGTTGCTCTGGACGGTCTGGCAGGAAGACTTCGCTCTTCGTCGTCGCTCTTCGTATGCTCCGTCGTGAGTCTGATGACGTAATTATGCTTACATAACTTATTACATAACCTGTTTGCATTGTTTAGTATTACATAATACGATAAGGGCTGGAAGCTCGCTTAGTGGGAGTGTTCTGTGGGCTCGCATTTCCAACCCTCATATCGACGACCCAGTCGCAACAACCACCCCAATTCCCTCCACCAACTCACGCGTGGTGCGCTTCTCGACAACCGTCTGTCTCCTAGTCCAGAGCAGATCCAAGCGCAAACATGGCTGTCGGAAAGTAAGTCGTCCTGGTTCCTTGCTGTCTGGGAGCGTCGGCTGACCACCACCAGGAACAAGCGCTTGTCCAAGGGCAAGAAGGGAGCGAAGAAGAGAACAGTTGACCCTTTCACGAGGAAGGATGAGTACTCCGTGAAGGTAGGCATTCCGCTGCATTCCACACACAAAAAAAAAAAAAAAGGATTGGACTAACCCAGGACCAGGCCCCGTCAACTTTCCAGATGCGGGAGTATGTTCTGCTCAATTTGAAGCGAGTCCCTATCGAGCAACCAGCTAACCGTGTCCAAGCGTCGGCAAGACCATCGTCAACCGCACCAGCGGTCTTAAGAACGCCAACGACTACCTCAGGGGCCGTGTGTTCGAGGCGTCCCTCGCGGATCTGCAGAACGACGAGGACCACGCTTTCCGCAAGGTCAAGCTCCGGGTGGACGAGGTCCAGGGGAAGAACTGCCTGACCAACTTCTACGGCATGGACTTTACGACGGACAAGCTGCGCTCGCTTGTGCGCAAGTGGCAGACCCTGATCGAGGCCAACGTGACGATCAAGACGACCGATGACTATCTGGTCCGCCTGTTTGCCATTGCCTTCACGAAGAGACGCCCCAACCAGGTCAAGAAGACCACCTACGCCCGGTCTTCCCAGATCCGTGCGATCCGCAAGAAGATGACCGACTTAATGCAGCGGGAGGCCACCGGCTGCTCTCTGGCTCAGCTGACCACCAAGCTGATCCCCGAGGTCATTGGCCGTGAGATCGAGAAGGCCACCCAGGGTATCTACCCTCTGCAGAATGTTAGTGACCTGCCCGGCCCTGACTTGAACCAAACATGAACTGACGGTATCTAGGTGCACATCCGCAAGGTCAAGCTTCTCAAGTCGCCCAAGTTTGATCTCGGTGCGCTCCTGAACCTCCACGGGGAGTCCACCACCGACGATAAGGGCCAGAAGGTTGAGCGGGAGTTCAAGGAGCAGGTTCTGGAGAGCGTCTAGGATACTGGTTTAGCTGGTACTGGGGGCAGGTCCTTGTGTGATCCTTTATCTCATTTCCTACTTTATGATAAAATGTTGTAGCACCTGTGTGGTTTGTCTTTTGGCAAGTTCTACCGTAACTGTAGCCTGTAGCCCATTTAACAGCGATTGTAGAAAATTTGAAGGACTTTTTCGAGGCCGCCGGTGTGATGACGTAAGAGCGAACCACCGCCGTCTCGCTGCGATAAGAAACTTCATTCTCTTTCTGCTAGCCCACCCCGTCCATTTCCCTACCTCCAAATACAATGGCGAAGAGCACCCGCGCGAACACCATCAAGCGCAACAGAGCCAATCTGCGCACAAAGGTGTTTGGGCCTGAATCGGAAGCGCGAACAGAGCGGCTTGCGACGAAGCTGCAGGAGGTTGCATCCCAGCCGAAACAGGAAGAAGCGCAGCAGAAGGAGTCGGACATGGACACTGGCGCTTCTGGAGCAGGTATGTTGTCTCCAGGCAGTTGTCGGGAGCAAATGCTCATTGGATTGTCTACAGGTGGCCAGAACGGAAACGCAGAGACTACGAGCTCCCAAGGTAGTTACCCCTCCTGATACGCCTATACATCCATACCATGGTTCTAACCGCTACGAAAGACATGGATGTCGACGGAACATCCTCGAAAATCAGAAGCAATGCGCGCAAGGCAGGACGAATCCAGAAGCGGCAGAAGCGGAATCGGCACCCGGTTGCGTTCCCGTCGAGCTCGTCGCTTCCGAATCTGGCCAAGAGGAAGAAGACGTGAGATTGTGGATTTCTGACGGGATGGGATTCGAGGCGAGACAGGCATGCAACGCATATACACGCACACCACACCACACCACACAGTCCAAGATACCAAGTTTATTCTATTGTCGGCTGGCGCAGGATTTGAAAATCGAATGGATAGCGATAGGAGCATGGAAGACAAAAAAGTTCAGGATCAATTGGTCCCAAGAAATGGTTGCAATGGCTATAGTGTTGGAGGAGTCCTGCTCGAACACTCGGCATATCCATGGTTGCGACAGCGCAAAAATAAGTCCAGACGCGGCCAATGCGCATGGTAGATGTGCTGTAACGATAGAGAATGCTGTTTCCGGATCATATTGAGTTCGATTCAGCTACTGCGTGTTCAATCGTCGGTATGGGGTCGCTTGGATTCCATGTCTACTCCGAATTGAATCCCATGTTAGTCCTATTAGTACTGTCACAATAAAATAACGATATCTTACAGAAGTCAATGAAGACACGGCGGACAAGTGAAGGCCGTATCCCGCCTGAATCCCGCCTGAATCGCCTGGGTCCTCTAAATCGTTGAATCGTCTGAATCGTACGAATTGTCCGATTCGTCCGATTCGTCTCAGTCATGACAATAATACAAATATAGAGCCATGCAAAAAGCTAGTAAAAGCAGCCTCTGGCGGTTTCGCCTTCTTCGCTGGGCAAGAAGAAACTGAATTCTTGACTGCATGATAATAGCTGTGCACAGGACCCATGGGAGAAGAAGGGGAGAGAGGGAAGTATATTTTACGCGGCAGAATAGTGAGGGCGGTGAGGACGGTGAGGGCGGTGATGGTGGACAGCGCCCGATAGCTGTTATCAACTACTCTCTGCTGTCCTCGCGAAACAGCTCGAGGTCCCTGCATTCATGGTCCCAATGTCGCTGCCCAATTCCAATTGTTTACTCTGAGCTGTTGCGCCTTGCTCGTGCTGGAAATTGCCGGTTCGCCCACATCTCCGAAGCAGAATGGCCATCATCCCATACAACTGGGTGATCCTACTTGCCAATGGATTGATCCCGGTGGCCATTCTCATCTTCTCCTCGGGGTTCTTCCCCTATAAATCCCTGCTTCCGGGATTGGCGACCTTTGAGGAGGCTGACAGCAGTACAATTCCACCACCCGTCTTTGACAAGGTCGTCTTTATGGTGGTGGATGCGCTACGGAGGTATGTTTCCATTGTACACAATGTATGGCCACACGATCTAACTCGGGGACCAGTGACTTTGTCTTCGCCAATGACTCCGGATTCCTATTCACCCAGAGGTCAGCATAACCCTAGCAGCGGTATTCTCCTTCTGACGGCTCCATGTTGAACAGCTTGATCCGATCTGGCGCTGCGCTTCCATTTACTGCCCATGCAAGCTCTCCAACAGTTACAATGCCTCGGCTCAAGGCTATGACTACGGGATCCGTCCCGTCGTTCCTGGACGTGATCCTCAACATTGCCGAGTCTGATACCACGTCGACTCTCGCATACCAAGACACATGGCTGGCTCAGTTGAAGGTGAAAGGAGGCCGACTGGTCATGTACGGTGACGATACCTGGCTCAAGCTGTTTCCGGAGACGTTCGACAGGACCGATGGGACGACGAGCTTCTATGTATCGGTTCGTTATGTTCATACTCTGTCGCAAATCGAATGTCATGGATCAAAAACCACTAAGTCTTCTTTGCGCAGGACTTTACTGAAGTAGATAACAATGTGACCCGTCATGTCACTGATGAGCTCTCCCATAGTGACTGGACAGCATTCATCATGCATTACTTGGGCCTTGATCATATTGGCCATAAAGTCGGTCCCAGAGGGTGAGGTCCCAGTGACCCTGTACTTGAGCGGCACTGACACTTCGAAGCCCGTATATGATCGCAAAGCAGCAGGAGATGGATTCAGTCGTCAACGAGATCTACGCCAGCATGGAACAAGAAGCCCATCTTCAATCAACTCTTCTTGTGCTCTGTGGAGACCACGGAATGAGCGACGCCGGGAACCATGGCGGCTCATCAACGGGCGAGACTTCGCCTGCGTTGCTATTCGTCTCGCCGAAATTCCAGGGCAAGGGTGCGTACAGAGACAGTCCTGTCGACGCATTCAACACCATGCAGTATTACCGTACAGTCGAACAGGCAGATATCACACCAACTCTGTCGGGGCTCCTCGGTATGCCCATCCCGTTGAACAACCTGGGCGTGTTCATACCAGAATTCTTGATGATGTGGGAACACAGTATGTATCTTCGACTACCTCAGAAAAATTCTTTGGATATCTGACTCCTCGCACTCGGATAGACTCCCACAGATTCCATATCCTGCTGGAAAACTGCAAGCAATTGTTGAAGACTGTAAAGGCAACGTTTCCAGGCTATGATTTCGAGCTAGGGTCAATCCCGTCAGATTGCGATTCTGGAACCCGGTCAGGCGTTGAAGGGATCCAATGCGCTTGGCTTCGGGTCCTTGGACTCCTTGAATCTAAGAATGCTGTAGACTTGGGCCCTGAGACTGAGTCGGCGCTTTTGCACTTCTCGAGAACAGCGCAAAACGTCATGAGCAGTACGTCCAGTAACTACGACGTTACCCGGCTCAACCTGGGTTTATATATCGGTGGTTTTGCCGTCCTAATCACCCTCTCTGCGACATATAAACTCATTTCGAGGTTCCGGCATGCAGGGGCGTTCCTGATTCTAAACATCTTGGGATATGGGGCGATGATGTTCGCTAGCAGCTACGTGGAAGAGGAGCAGCAGTTCTGGTATTGGATCATCACAGGATGGACGTTCTATCTGCATGTCAGGTCGTTTGTCCCTGTCCGCGGCTCTTCGTCCAGTCATCCACTGGCGCCATCGATTGCCAGAAATGTCGGCTCCGTTGGGCTGGCCATTACGCATCGGATTATACGACGCTGGAACCAGACAGGCCAGAAGTTCAGCGCCGAGCCGGACATTGCACGAGGCTTCTTTCCTTCACGTCCGAATTTACTGTGGCTTTTGATTATTCTAACGTATGCCGACACATGCCGGTATCTCCTTATCAGCATGCCTGCCTCGATTGTGTGGTGGTCGACGGCTGTTGCAGTCACAATGGCAGCCTTCATGTTCAAGCTCAATTTCGTGGCGTCTGACTCACCCGAGCTTCTCAGTTCCTCGCCGCTGAGACCTTTCGGCAATGAAAGCATTCCGCTGGTTTCGCAGGCACGGCTTGCGTTCTGCGGAATTGCCCTGCTCATGGTATTGCCGATATTCATTCAAAGGACACCGAGATCGTCTGATAGGCGAAAAGGCAAGTGTTGAACCCCTGCAGTCCGGACCCATCTGACCTAGTGCAGCATCATATCGTGCGATCTTCCACGAAGCGCTCACCCTCCTCCTAATGACACAATCGAGAGCGGCAAATATCCCGCTCTTCCTGATATTCCGGATCCAGCTTTACATACTGGACTTGATGGGCCTGACGGGCATCGAAGTGACCATAACGTCGCTCCTCTCGCAGCACATGGCGTTCTTTGCATTCGGCGGATCCAACTCGATCGCCTCGGTCGACCTTTCGAGCGCCTACAACGGCATCGGCAGCTACAGCGTGGTGCTTGTGGGGATCCTGACGTACATCAGCAACTGGGCAGGCCCGATATGGTGGGTTTCGGCGGCGCGCCAGCTCAGGCGCAGGGCGACTCGCGCGGAAAGACTGGAGCATATTACGCTTCTGACGTTCCACGCCGCGGCCAGTGTGGTGTCGGTCATGGCGGCCTGCACCGTTCTGCGGTCGCATTTGTTCATCTGGACGGTTTTCTCGCCAAAGTACCTCTACATGATGGCGTGGGTTGTGTTCAACCATATCGGGGTGAATATACTCACGGAGGCGGATTTCCTCCCCCTGATGTAAATAGCTTAGACAGTGGAATATCATATCATATCATATCATATTCTACAAGAGGCAATTCGCTCATGGAAATGTCATAAAACACCGTTGAACAGGTCGTCGATCGTGTCTTTTTTCTTCCGGCTTTTCTTCTTCGGCACTGCGCTTTCATCTTCCATTTTGCCTTTCGTCTTCTTCTTCTTCTTCAAGGTTCCCGCAGGACCAGTCTATCGCCGCGGAAGCAGTCGACTCCGACCCCTCGACAGACACCGGTGTATCTTTCCCTCGATAGACGACCTCCCCTACATCCTCCGAGACCACAGGAGTAGCTTCCAGCGCTCCCTTGTCCGTAGCCACTTTTTTCTCCTCCTCGGCGAGCACGCTCGCCTGCGGAAAAGACCCCTCGGGAACCGAATCCAGCCGGATCCGAAGAACACTTGCCAGATCGGCGAGGATGCTCAGGAGGACAATGCCCAGGACGGCGAACTGGTTATCGGCGACGACGGTGGAGAATGCTCTAGAGAGACGAGAATTAGCATCGTACCAGACAAGACCGCCAGCCCAGCCCCGTTCCCTTCCCTTGCCTTTCCTTCCCTTCCCGTCCAAACGGCGGGATGGAAATCGAGCAAAACTCACAAATAACACCGTGGAATAGCATGCATAGCCAGATACCCCTCGTACCTCTCGACCTCCGAATTCCCAGCACCAGCAGCAGCGGTGGTGGTGGTGGTATTTGCCCCGAGAGTATTCGTATTCGAGTTCTCCGCTTCAACGGCCCGGACGAGCTTCAGCACCGTCCGCTCCAGGATACACAGCCATTTCCACCACTTTGATTTCCCGTGCTGGTTCTTGTTGCGGTGGCGGAGGAGGCGTAGGAGGGAGTGGCTGGCGAGGAGGGTTGCGGGCGTGTCGGGGCTTGCCGCGGTTGGAGGCATTGCCAGTGGGTTGCGCGGGCTGGCTATATAGCTATCTAATCTGGTTGTTAGCTGGGTGCCACTGTGTCATGCTGGGTTTCCGCGGTTGCATACCTTGGGGATATCTTGGGTCATTGTACGTCCATTGTGATATGGTAGAATGAAGTCTTTCTGTCTGTCTGCAGAGAAGTAGGACGACGATTATGTCATCTCACCAGCCCTAAGTCGTCCAAGGCCTCGAGGTGACAGACTGCCAGAAGACGTCTACACTACAGAGAAACACAGTATTTTTAAGATGCATGACTATCACTACAAGTGACAAGTATCAGACATCCAGATCGGAAAGACACCAAATCTCACAGACAGGGCCTTCCAAGCGGAGAGAAACCCAACGCCAGACTCAGCTCGAGGAAAGCCGATCCAAGCCAGCCAGGCCACAGAAAAGTTTCTCTCGTGTCAAGACGCCGGTTATCCCCCAATGAAGTACTCCGAACATGTGTGCAACGCAAGCAGACGAACGAGACGAAGCGAAACAAGAACGAGAACGAGAACGAGACAGAAAAGACAACAACAAGAAGAACGACAGAAACGAAAACAACATCCGTCCATCCATTATTACAGGCGCCAATGGCCCCGGTCTCCCTTTTCTTTTTCCAACCCTCCTCTTTTCCTGTTTTTTCGGTGTGTTTTTCCTTTTCGACTTTTTTTGTCCTTGGTCACGCGGTTTTGTCAAGTGATGATGAGCGTAAGTACGCCATTAGGAGGTGATCGGGCCACGCTTGGCTTCGTCCTCTTCGTACCAGATCTGGGAAACAGTACGGGTGCGAGGAGGCGCGCTGCGGAGGCCGTGGGTGATATCGATGGGGCTCCACGTGGTGGTCTGACGGCCAGCGGTGACATTCGCCGGGGTGAAGGGAGCACGACGGACATCCTGGCCGACATCCGGGCTCAGAGGAGCACGCGCAAGGGCATTGCTGACGCGCGGAGGGGGGCTCAGCGGAGCAAGCGCAAGGCCGTTGTTGACCTCCGGGGGGCTCAGCGGCGCGCGGCCAATGATGTCAGTGCTGGGACCCGTGAGGGCCAGAGGAGCGCGGCGGGCAGACTCAGTATTTGCATCCGAGAGGCCCAGAGGGGAGCGGCCAACGCCATTGACGTCCGGGAGGGCCAGACGGGTGCGAGGAGCGCGTCTGATGCCGCTGTTGACATCGGAGCTCAGCACAGTACGGCGAGAGCCGCGATTGACATCCGGCGGGCTCAGCGGAGCGCGAGCGACCTCACCGTTGACTTCGCGGGTAGCCACGGGACCGGCCGTCTGAACATACGCGACCTCGCGTTCGGCAGCGGACGTGCCACGGTCAAACTGCGAACGGCGACGACGCTGTTCCATGCGGTACTGCTGGCTGACACGCGGGGTAAAGAGGCCTGAGAGAGAACCGTCGGTCAGTGGAATCCTGTCAGCAGAGTTGACAAACATACCGATGTTCTCAGCATTCTCTATGCTGCGGCGCATTTTGGAAGGGTTGTCCGGGCCCGGGAAGCGATCCTCGGAGCCAGCGACGGGACCCGTGCCGGTGTGGAAAAGCTATGGCCATCAGTACGAGACGTACAAGCCGGTCATGGCAGGAAGAACATACCTTGGGGCGGAACTCGCGATCCTCAAGCATGACTGAGCTGTTGCGGAACTTCTGGACAAGGCAGTCCTTGCCCTGGATGGCTGTTGCAATGTCAGTGGATGGTAGCTCGAGGACAGCAAGATACTCACTCGCATAAGAGACTTCCGCAACCTTGTCGCTGTTGAAGCAGTTCCATGTTCTACCAGCACGCGTTTCAACAAACTGTTGACATGGTGAGCATCGTAACCATGTCCAGACCACGGGGACTCACATCAACGATGTCGATCGGCTATGGGATGTTAGCAAAGTCAACTGGAAGGAACACGGCATATATTTACATCCTCGAAGTTTATGAAGGCGTAACCAACGCTAGATAAGACGGTGAGCTCGCTGCGCATGGATGGTTATGGGAGGGGCACGAACTTGCAGTTGTTCGCGAAATCTAGGGAGGATGTCAGCAGGGAAACTTGTGTTTGCCAGGATGCTGCCTTACCGATACGCAGGTACATGAAGTCGTACTTGCCGAGGCTCGTCTCATCGACGATCGCCTTGAGGAGCGGCTGGCTAACCTTGTTCGGGATGTTGCGCAGCATGATCTAAATCAATTTAGCTTGGGAGCTGGTAGCCACAGTGCAGATACATACCGTGGTGCGAACATCCACGCCGAGACGAATGCGTTCAACATCGACCGCGTTCTGATTATTCAAACGGAAGTCCGAGAAGCGACCAACCTCGCGGCGTGGGTTGGGGACAATGCGTTCGCCCGATCTCACCATCCAGTCGATGAGGCCGGCGTGCTCGCCGCGGGTGACGGTAGAGCGGCCAGTCGGGCTCAGCTCTGCATGCGGAGAACGAGCGGGACGACCGACCGCCATAGGGGTGATCGCCTGAGTGGCAGGCTCATTCTCAAAATGTCCATTCACCGGGGAAGTGTTTGCAGGACGACGGGTCACCTCCCGCTCAAGGTCAGGCTTCAAGAGCGTAAGCCCGATGAAGTAACTCTCCTTGTCACGAAGTTAGAATGACCTCACAAGGCAGGGAGGGAAGGATTAGACTCACGCTGGCTGAAGTGTTATTCAGGGAAGCAACCGCATTCTCGGCGTCTCTTGTGCTGAAAAACTCAACATGAAACTCGCTCACGTTCGCCTGGGCAGCCGCCAGAGGGAGAAACGTCTTGATGTCTCCAAAGGTTGCAAGGATAGCCTGAAGAGATTGGCCCGCGTTCATACGGTTCAGCTTCTGGTTGCGGCTGTCAAAGAAGACAGTAGCCGTCAATTGGCCCTCGAAGTCTGAGATCTGCTGCAGCAGAGTCGGATCCGCGTGCTGGACGTACTCTCTGGCAGTGAGGGGAACAAGATGCCAGGTTGGCTGCAGACGCTGGACCTTCTCAAAGGCCCGCTTCGCCTCGCGGCCATCGGCAAATGCCACACAAAACCTACCCATGGTGTTAAGATCGCCAATGGCAGGTCCCTTGAGGGTCGTGAATTCATGGCGCTTTCCAGATGTCAGCAATGATGCCGTTGGGATTTTGGGGCAACTTACGACAAAGAAATTGGCCAGAGCCAGGTACGGAAGATTGGACGGAACGTTCTCAACCATGAACGCCCTGGTGCGTCTCTCAGCCTCGAGGTTTTCGGCAGTCGAACCCGAGGGAGTGCCATTAGCCAGGAGGGAGGCATCTCTGGCGGCCCGCTGCCTGCCGATTCTCTCGGGCTCCAGACCAGGGACATCGGAGCTTGGAACCAGCGTAGAAGTAGCGGCACGGCTACCGGGCTCGAAGGCCAGACGCGACGCGTGTCCTCTTTCGGCCACGGCGCTGTTCATACCAATCGGCGTGAAACTTGCCGCCGTTGGAGACAGGCCGCGGCGAGCAGACGGTCCCGGAGATCCCAGGAACGGGTCAGAGTGTCTGGAGAGTCAGCAACACGTGATGGACGGGGGAGGACTGGGACCTACGCCGAGTAGACGTTGCGAAGACCGCTATCGAGCAGACGGCCGCCGGTGGCAGCAGAGCCCGAGCGTCCGCCAGATCTACGGATCTCCGGAGAGAAAGGAGTGATTCTGGTCTCAGGCGAGCCATGGCCAGACACGGGATCATTGGGCGAGCCGGGGCTACTCAACAGGCGAGAACCCGCGTTGGCCCTCATTGCGTCCCAGAGAGTTCAGTAACGACTTGGAGGGATGGCAGAGCTCAGCTTTTGATGAAGGAGGATGCAGTAGAAGGAGGAGAGATGATGGAGACGGATGAAGATGATGGAAACGGAGCGGGGAGGTAGATGGGAGGAGGGATATGGGAGGAGGAAGATGAGAGAAGGAGGAAGATCGAGGACGAGGAGGATTAAATAGGCCACTGGGAAACACAAATAAGTCTTTGCTCTCGGCGTCGCCATGGCCAAAAAGGGAATTGCCGCCATAAACAATGACTGAGGGCCCGCATAAAGCACGCCGAGGAGGAGGACTGGCCGGGGCGGATACCCTTGACCTGCCTGTTTGGGGCGGTACAGGGAATGAAGTGAATGGGCAGTGAAGGAGAATGAGACAGAGCAACAGATAGTCAGAGTAAGTAGTGCATATAGAGAAGAGAGAGGGGGCGAGAGAGTAGACATAGATAGGGCTAGGAATGGGGTCTGATATAGGACCAGGTCCAGGCTGAGGACTGGCATGCAGCGATGCACACATAAAGCAGACTACCTGGGCAAGAGTTAGTGTCTGTGATCTGCCAGAGACAAAGAGACCAACAGTGGCATTGTTGTAGAGACAGGCCTTAAAGATATGCCTCAAAAACGGCCTAGGGCTGCAGTAGGAGTAGGGCTAAGCATCTCAGGCTGATATCAACACTCGATCGACCCAGCAGACACAAATCCAGTCAATCAAATCAATTTATACATTATCTGCATCCCGTAAGCCACCGAAGACGCCGCAGACAGACCTCCCGACATACCTGACTATCATGATATTCGTCCATTATGTGATTACCCATAAACACCAAGAACCCGGAGGGCGTACATGTCTAGAAGCCCATCGTAACAAGACCCATGAACCCTGACTTCACATCACGACGCACTTGTTGCCGCCCGTCGACTGCGACGGCTTCTGGAACTTCTCGATTTCGCCAATCATCAGGTCGAATGCCTTCTCGACGTTGTAGTCGAGCCGGGCACTGGCCTCCGTGAATGCGCAGTGGAGCTCTTCTTCCAGCTGCCGGCCCTCGTCCAGCGAAACCTGCCGCTGGTCGGCCTTGAGGTCGCTCTTGTTGCCTACAACCACCAGTGGTATTTGATCCGCGCCCTGAGATGTGTCAGTCCTTGTGTGTCAGCGGCGGCGCGGCGGCACGCACGAGGTGATTCAGTATCTTGTCCTGGATGACCCTCACCGTCTCAAAGGACTGGCGAGAGGCCACCGAGTAGACGATTATGTACCCATGGATCCCAATGAAATGCTTGGGGTTTAGAATACTGTATTCATCCTGTTCGACGCATTAGCGGGGTCCCAAGTCACGACAGCAACGGCTCTTACCTGTCCGGCAGTGTCGACAATCTCCGTTGCGAAGTCCTCCCCGTTGTGCTTGATGATCCGGCTGAAGGTGTTCTCAATGGTCGGGTAGTAGCTCTCGACGAAGTGGCGCTCGACGAAGCGGACCGTGAGGGAGGACTTGCCTGCACAGACACGGTCATTAGCGGACGACTAGCAGCCGGCGATATCCTTACCCACGGAGCGGCTGCCCACGATAGCTACCTTGCGCTGCTTTGGGGCGGCGGGCATTGTTCCGCGATGACGATAGCGAGGAGTATGGTTCGGGGGATAAGTGGCGGAGTAGTGCAGACACGATCAAGCCGCAGAGAGATTGACCATGTGGCTTGTCTGGAAGCGAAGAGACAGAGAGAGAGAGAGAGATGGAGATGATACAGCCAGCCAGACCCGCGCGGCCGGAAACGAATCGGAGTGGCAAACATTAAGGTAGCGACGCCCGCCAATCAGCGCCGCCGGGATGCAAGCAGACAAACAGTGCAAACAGACCAAACTGTGTTGTGCAAATTATACAAACATTGCAAACACGCAGATCTGCAAACAGGCCAAACATGTCGAAAGAAAAGCGCGGGAGAGACTCCGGAGTACATCCAGCCAGCCTTTGCTTGCCTCCTGCGATTCTGCCGACGCCCAAGGGCCGACCTGGTGGAGATGCCTCTAGATCAAGCTACTGAGTCCAGCGCCCCGGTCTTGTTTGCCTCTTGAGTTCAGCGCATGTCATCTCACCTCCGCCTCATCTCCAATTTACAATGGCGTCGACCAGCCAGGCCAACGAGCTTCACAGCGTGAGCTCGCTCGTGAAGACCCTGACCAATTCACAGCTCAAGGACATCCTGCGAAACGAGGGCCTCGCGGTCTCGGGGGTCAAGGCCTCTCTGCAAATCCGCATCATTGAATGTTCGTCTTCACTATTAGGCGCGGGAATGACAGGCAGGTGAGGCTAACGGTCCTCATACAGTTGCCGAACGGACCTGCCAAGCAGGGAATACGGCGTCTTTCGATCGCCTAAGGAAATTCGTCTATGCGGCCGCAAATCGCCCAGCGCCCGCTCTCTCACCACTGCAACCCCCTCCCAGCCGCCAATATCCTTCCCATTCCGTCACGCAGCCGGTGTCCTCCCAGCCGAGATCGCTCCCTTTGAGCATGTCGATGCCGTCGCGTCCGCTCCCTTCCGGTATGCTTGCCCGCTTTGATATTCGCGAGCATAGTGGCTCATGGATTAGGCCCCCTGTTGTTCAAGGATAGCCCGTTCTTCACGATATTGGAGCCACTTACGGCCCCAGTCGAGTGCAAAGGCGAGTCTAAGTCTACCTTTGTGTGAGCTAAACAGGCTCTAACACCGTCAAGTGCGCGAGCAAACGAGGGATAATGTCGAAATGAAGGTTGTCCTCTCTGAAAATCATGCCGCGAGGCTGCAGAACCCGAATCTCCGAGTGATGGTTTACTGCGCGGCAGAATCTGTGCTCAACCAGCACACAAAGTCGGACGTGGCGTTTCCGTACCAGGTTGAGCTCAAGGCGAACCTGGACGAGGTGAAGGCGAACCTACGGGGCCTCAAAAACAAACCCGGCACCACTAGGCCTGCGGATGTGACCGATTATATACGCAAGAAGGCTGGGTATCCTAATCTCATTGTCATGACTTACGCCCTCACGCAAAAGGTAGTACCTGCTCTCAACGCTGACGCTTACTGACAGTCTGTAGAAGTTCTTTGCTATCGTAAACCTGGTTCAGCAACACCAAGTTAAACAGCTCGTAGCGAGCTTGAAGGAGCGCAAGACAATCTCCAAGGAGCAGGTGCTGCGAGAAAGTAAGACGCCCGATTTCGTCAAATACAAAGTCTAACATCTATCAGTGAGGAACAGAGCCGACGATTCGGACATTGTGGCGACGTCGAGTGTCATGTCATTGAAGTGTCCTCTGTCGACGCTTCGGATCGACGTTCCGTGTCGCACAGTGGTATGTACGCATAATCAATGCTTCGATGCCTCGTCGTTTTTGCAGTTGCAGGAACAGGCACCGACATGGTCATGCCCAGTTTGCTCCAAGTCTTCCAGTTTCGAGTCGCTGCAGATTGATCTGTGAGTGGTCCCGCGGAATCTCGATTCGGTTCTAACAGGCCAGGTACGTCGACGATATCCTCCGGTCGACACAATCGGACGTGGAGCAGATTGTCGTGGAACCGGACGGCAAATGGTCCAAACCCGGCGACACGGCAGCAGCCGACGGGCCTACCGCGGCGGCGGACGACATTGACGACTTGATAGAAATCGTGGGGTCCGGATCCGCAGGTCCGAGCGTGAAGCAGGAAGAGCCAGCCGCGGATAATGCATTGCAACAGGCACCAACACACTTGGGGCCAGCAAGCCCATCGCCAGCAGCCCTATCGCCAGCAGCCCTATCGCGTGCAAATCCCCCGTCGAGTAACAAGCGGTCAGCATCACAGGTGATTGATCTGACCGGGAGTGATGAGGACGACGACGATTCACCGGTGCCGCCGCCCAAGAGACACGCTCAGGGAGCAGGCCGGCCGGAACATCGGAACTCGCACAACAGCGTCCTGTTGAACGGGCGACGATACCCTTCCTGATCGCGCAGGCGGTTACGATCATGATTTGCGTTCTTGCACGGCACGGCGTCTGGGTGGTTGGCAGGTTTATTTGGTTGCAAATAGAGCACTGGGTGGGATTAGCATTTCTTTAGAAATAAATTATCGAGATTATCTTGCTGTTCTCATAGGTACGTAGTTGTACTGGGTTCAAGGTACGGATATATATCTCTACCGAGCGGGAGGAGTCATGCAAATTGGGGACAAGGACGAGCGTTACTTCAACCAGAAGACAATGGAAACAATTAAATATATATTCAGCCCAAACCAAAGCGCGCAATTTCCATACCCTACTCTGTATATTCGTGATAGGGGTCTATTTACGACTAGTCCTTCCCATGAGTTAGTACAGGTTAGTTGCGGAGTTGATCTCGGAGCATCGCATCCACCGTCCAGATCCAACCTCCCTCCCTCCCACCACCACCACAACAACACTCACCCC
>RAQS01000264.1:0-27865 GCA_003698115.1 Aspergillus sp. HF37 | reverse complement strand
CCGCCGCCGCCGCCTCCTCCTCCCCCTCCTCCTCCTCCTCCTCCAGCAGGTTCAGGGCCATGAGGGATCCCGATTTGCGGCACCAGGAAGGGTTCGCGTGAGTTCCCAATGCGCCGAACAAGCTGCGCAAGCGGTTCGAACTCTAGATCCTCGAGCTTCTTGATCTGCAGGTCGGGGCTGAAGAATCCGGCTTTAAACCAGTCGTGCATTTCCAAACCTGTCCACGGACCCTGGATATTGCCTTGCGGGTCGCGATAGATCCAGCGCATTCGGTCTGGCATCACCATTGTCCGCTGCTGAGCAGGAGGCACAGATGTAGGGGTCTGGCCGGGGACTTGTCCTGGCTGAGCAACATCATGACCAGACGGAACGGCAGTTGGGATCGATCCCACGGCCGAAGCGGGGGTCTGCGAGGCTGAGACAGATGCGGACTGACTCATTTGGCCTGGTTTGTCTGCTTGGAAATCTTCAAGATATCAGCAAATGTTCCCTAGCAATGCCATCAAGGCCGGACCGCGCGCCTCCTGCAGGTTATTCTCTCCTCAGGAAGCTCGACGTTGCAGTTGGATTGAATGGTCTTACCTGGCTGCCTACTCCCTTCATCAAACCCACCAAACTCTTGCCTTGCCTGATCACCCTGGGTTTGCTCCTGCATCGAAGCAGGGAAGAGCGATCCTAACTTGCTTGATCGCCCGATACTGCCCGAACCAGTCATACCGGCATTGGAACCAAAGAAGCCGCCTCCTCCTAGCGTGGACAAACTAGGGGACTGTAGATCAGCCATCGAGCCAAATATAGGATCGCCGAACCCGGACGCGAAGGCCGACTTCTCCCGGGTTGGCGTGCCAACAGCAGCACTCGAGGAGGGCCATCCAGATGAACCTCCAAGATTGGAAAGGCCACCGAGACCCCCTAGAGCCGGGAAGTTCCGATTGCCTGCTGCGCTGGAAGTTTGACTACGGTCAATCGACGGCATGTCCAGGCCCGATCCGACTCTCCGCATTGAGCCAAAGGGACCTGAAGATTCACGGAGTCCACCAAGGCCATGATGTTGAGAACTTTGGATATCAGACCCGTCAGTGTCGGCATCATCCTCTGCTTTCTCACCGTGCGGGCTTTGGTAAGGATTCGTGTTCGTAGGGCTGGTAGGCTCGTGACCCTGGAGCAAACTCGGGGATGCGTTTCGAGAATTGTCATCGCTCTGCATTAGCTCCCGGAAACCAGGAATGCTCGGGGTCATCCCAAACGCAGAGAAGCCGAGCTGTTCTGGGTCTTGAGATGGTCCACCGATGTCTTGAGAGCCCCCAAGCGCGGCACTCCCACTCCGCGGCTCCTCGAGGAACGGGTTTGTGTCGCTCCGGCCGGTACGGGTCTTGAAGTTTTCACCCCAAGGCGACTGCGAATGCCTTTCACTGTCCTGCTCAGACAGGCGCTCTAGGTTGCCGATTGAAGTTCTCTCTTTGGCAGAAGCCGGGATGTCCTCGGAACTATCCTTTGAGAGCAAGCCCTTGAAACGACTTTCTCCGCGCAGACTGCCGAAAGCTGACTTCTTTTCGGTCGGAGTCTGGCCTGTGCCTGAACCGAGGGAGAATGCACCAAAGGTTCCCATCGGAGAGAAGCTGGCACTTTGCGAAGCCGAACCCCATGGTGAGCTTGTTCCACCCACTCCTGAAGCCAGCGGATTGGTATTGCTGCGCTTCAACGAGCCGAATGGAGAAGTGGTTTCACCCTCGTGGCCTGATGGATCCTTGTCCTTCTCCTCTAGCTTGGAGCCGGACGTCGCATCATGGAAATCCGTTTTGCGGCGCAGGAGAGACGGGGGCGGTGTCGACGTGTTCGGTTCTTCACGGAAAAAGCGTGAGCCACCGGCCGTCGGAGACATGGCATTTCCGATGGAATCACCAGTCTCTCGACGTCTTGGACCTGGCCGCACAGAACCCGGAGACGAGGTATTGTGGGTGTTCATATGTCCCTGGTTGTAAGAAGCAGAAAGCTTGCGACCTCCAGCCCCAGCCCCAGCATTATCACCTCTGGGGACATTCGACGGCGGTGGCTTCAGGGGGGAGTTAACCGAACCGGCGAACATCTATGCCATCTCAGCACTGTGTTTTCCTCAACAGACGGCGGGAACAAACCTCTCTTTCATCATCAGTCATGTCGGCTAGCCCCAGGGGTTCGGAATGTCCTCCATGATCCCAACAAACCTCGGGGCCGGAGGGGACATCTTTGGAGTCATCCCGCTTTCCCCAGGCTCCGTTCAGGGCAGACGCCTCAACATGGGGGATCCAGTCAGCTACAAAGTAATCGGCAACGCTTTTTCCCAAATTCCCGGACTCCCGCTGTATCTTGTACAGGTTCAGAAGCTGGTCTTTGGTATAACGGTTGTCACTGGGCGCGCCGTTGCGTAGCACGTTGGGCTGATAATTGGATGACATATGCGGGGGAATATAAGCACCGGCGGTCGGGGTAGAAGCGGAAGTAGGTTGGCTGCTGTCACGGCTGTAAGAAGGGTTCGTAGCGACGGACGGACGGCGGAACGTCTGGGTGGCTCCGTTCATTCGAGATCGAGACCTGGTTCAGAGGGATGGAATGTCAGAATCAACAACGGTGGAAGGGGTCGCCAGGACGACCAAAACAGCCCAAATGGCCACCGGGGCCATCCTGCAGAGGGAAAGAAGTGGGAAAGAGGGAGACTGGGCACAGAACACATTGCACGTACCATTCTCCAGAGCCGTCGCCTCTCCGAGTAGAGAGGTCGTTAGTATTGCCGGCGGCGGCCGAAGCAAAACTGGATGGTAGAGGCGAAGGCATGATGGTGTCAAGCTTCCGAAGGATGATAGATGGAGATCGAGCAGAGAAAGACCGCTAAATCGAAGGAGAGCTGGTCGCGAGATGGATGTGGCGGATTGGGAACGAGAAGTGCTGCGGAAGCCCAAAGACCACGCAAAGCACGAGATGGGAGAGAATCGAGACGGGACAGACTTACGGATGCTCAGTGGAAGAGCAGTCGAAGCGAAGAGCAGTCGAAGAGAGGGAAGGGAGCTTCCAGGACGAGACACGATCCAAGGCGAGGTCAAAGAGATCGAGGGTGCAAAGTTCCTGGCAGGCCTGAGAAAAAAGCTGTCGGCGAATGGGCGAAGGCCGTGCACGTACCGCCGCCGCTGTCGCGCGTTTGACTGCCGTTTTCGTGCCCTGCTCGGCTGCGCCTGCAAACAGGCGCGATTACCTGGTATACCGTATTTTACACCCACCACGCTCTCTTCTCGACAGCCAACCGGGTTGGTGGCGATAATAATATGATATATGGTAATACGTAGACCACTGGAATCCCAGGTACTTCCTTATTCGATCGAGCTTTTCAAACCTCCTCAATTCCAGGGCGAACCAAACCGCGTCTGGTACGTACAGTACGATAGTCGTATTGACGGTGCGTGGCAGTACAGTCCGCATTTTGCCACTGGTCCCGTGACTGGTCACGTTACCTGATGTCTTGGCATTGTCCTAGTCTCTGTGTGGTGTCCAAAACTCCCCCAGTATGGACACTTTCAAAAGAGGCGGCAAGTGTTTCTAGGGGGAGGAAGACATACACATTTTTGATGAGCAAGAATCAGGACACCGTTCTCCACTGGACGGCATACGAGGGTCTGGACAGTTGCCTTTGAATTCTGGTCGATGAGATGCATTTGAGCGTCAACTGCCGCAATGGCGAGGGGGAGACACCACTGACGACTGCATGCTCGGTGGGAAATCGCTTACTTGGCCATATGTGGTCGAACCATGGTGGGCATTGTCAGATTGCTCTGCCGCCTTTATACAGGGTACACGTTTCATCAATATGTTCGCGGTCTTCAACGGGCTCTTGCCTCGATGCTTTGGAACCTTCGAGAGAAGCTTTCACCGGGTGTTGGGAAATCTAATTTGACAAAACCTTTTGTCTCCAGTGGGATCTTCCCCAGTTGGGTGGTGAAATTTCCTTGCCCTTGCGGCGCGGAAGAAAGTCCCTGTTGTTGAGCGTATTTTGCCATGCTGACTGTTTATGGTGAATCCCTCATTGCAGTTTTATTATTCTGCCGAATGCGCTTCCCGAAGAGAACCTGTAGAAGCGCCTTGCTCATGGAGGGGTAGATAGAAAGAGCAACTTTTTTGGTCCTCATTTTTGTGCTTGTGGCTACTGATAAATCACCAGTTATACCCCCATCCTGACAATGATAGTTTGACCGCAATAGAAATCCGTCATACTAAACGTCGCCGAGGAATCCTGCAACTATGAACAGTACAGCCGAACCTGGCATCTTGACATGTTTTAGAGAGCTGAATATCGGTGCAATGTGCACAAGAGCTGTCCCACTAGGTGAGCAAATCCAAAGGGCATCTATTCTTGTTCTAGCTGTCCAATTGCTGCTTGCCAGGATTATTATGGTTATTTTTTATTTATAAACAGCCAGAAAGTCGGATATTCATATTCCTCCATTGTCCCTCGGTTATCGATAGTCCTGAGATAATCCCCTCGTCTCCGCTCGTCTTCTGTCATTCTCAACAACAACTCTCTAATATCCTTCTTACCCTCCATACTCCAGGCAGTAGACCTGCAAAATAACACAATGTCCAAGGCTATCTTCATCTCTCCCATTGACGGCAAACCCGGCAAGCCCGGGCAAGTCTACTACCCTCTCTCGCTGCAGAACCTGCCCCAGCCTACCCCGCAGGCCGAGAGCTCCTGGTGAAGATGACAGCCGCGTCTCTCAACCATCGCGACGTCTTCCTGCGCCAGCACCTGTATCCGGGCATCACCTTCGACGTCCCCATGGGCGCCGACGGCGTGGGCACCGTGGTAGCCTCCGGGCCGGAGGTGTCGAGCGCAGACCGGTGGCAGGGAAAGCGAGTGATCCTGAATCCCGGCGTGGGGTGGAAGGATTCGCCCGACGGGCCTGAGGATCCCCAGGGCTACCGCATCATGGGCGGCACCAAGGTCTACAACAAGGGCACTCTGCAGGAATTCGTTGCGATCGAGGAGTCCGAGGTCGAGGAGGCGCCCGAGCACCTCTCCGATGCCGAGGCCGCCGCTCTCCCGCTGACGGGCCTGACGGGCTGGCGCGCGCTGGTGTCCAAGGCTGGCGAGAGGAACTCCGGGAAAGGTGCGGCTGTCCTGGTCACCGGGATCGGGGGTGGTGTTGCTCTGACCGCTCTTCGGTTTGCCGTTGCGCGAGGAGCCGATGTCTTCGTCACGAGCTCGAGTGAGGAGAAGATCAGGAAAGCGGTCGAGTTGGGTGCCAAGGGTGGTGTGAGCTACAAGGATGAGGGCTGGGAGAAGAAGCTTCTGGGAATGCTTCCCTCTGGCAAGGCGGCTTTTGATGCGATCATCGACGGCGCGGGTGGTGACTCGATCGAGAAGGGAGCCAAGATACTAAAGGTGAGTGTTCCCAGTTATGGACCCTGAATGCATGCTAATGGTCAGGCCGGTGGTGTGCTCTCGGTGTACGGAATGACGGTTTCCCCCAAGATGCCTTTCCCGATGCAAGCGGTGCTGAAGAACATTGATGTCCGTGGATCGACGATGGGCTCGCGGAAGGAGTTCAAGGACATGGTGGACTTTGTCAAGCAAAACAAGATCCAGCCGGTGGTTTCGCGTATTGTGCAGTGTGAATTGGACGACCTGGCCAGTCTCGATGCGCTTTTCGAAGACATGAAGCAAGGCAAGCAGTTCGGAAAATTGGTCGTCGAATTCGGCACCTCTTCATCGGGAAGCAAGCTATAAACGCTTGAGCGAGGTATATATTCTTTGTTGGTATATTCAACTGTCTGATAATGGTTAGATGAAATCTAGAATTGACTTGAATGCACCTTCCGTTCGAGTGACGTGCTCCTTCCGCTGACATGCCTGTTCTTGTATAGTCCTGCTCCGACTCTTTCTGTCAAACAGAATATCCATTACGGCTCTTGCATTCCTTACTCGCACATCTATTTAAGAAACCAAGACATTCCGCCCATTCGGCAATTGATCCCGAGCAACGCAATCATCGTTCTACATGGCCATCATCATGGACGCCGACACATTTCAGCCACGTAGAGCCACCATTTCCTTCTCGCCAACACGAACCGCCTTGTCTGACCTCCACGACAGCGATTCATCAGGAAGCGTTATACTGACGCCCTCGACGACGAGTTCGGACTCATCCTGTGAGGTGTGTTCCGGCGCACGATGATCAATCTCTACCCTGGGTTGAGAACCATCTAACATCAAAAGACATCCCAGAACTACTCCGCGGCGCATTCCGCATTGCAGGCGAGCAATGAGAACCTCGAGATCAAGATGACCAAGCTCCGCGACAACACGCGTCTCCTTCAACGCGAGCTCGCCAGGCTCCAGCTACACATCACGGCCTTCCAGCACGAGCTAATCCCCACATGGCAGGCGGATATCCTGACCCGGCTTATCGAGATCGCCTACACGATCCAACGGCAGAAGTTCCCTGGCGGCGTTGCTCCCTGGCAGAGCCGGGAAGTCGATCGGTGGATGCTGTCGAGGGCGTACTCCGTAGCGGCGGAGAGGGTGAGTTGGTACACGCTGTGCAGGAAATTGGGCCTGTCGATGCGCTATTATCAGGCGCTGCAGAGGTACGGCGAGGTATGAGCGAGCGAGCGTCTTATTCTATTTTCTGTGAACGATATGGGCTTGCTCACCGTTGGCCGTGTGTACAGGTCGTCGAGTTCCGCAGCTCGAATCCTTTCCGGTCGGAATACCCGTTCGCTCAGTGGTTGGTTTCGGAGAAGGGGAATAGACCCGGCATGTTCGCGTTCTGGGCTAGGTTGTTTCCTATCTGCTACACGAGGACCGTGGAGGCGAGCGCGGAGATCATTCCGATGCAGTGAGTGTCTGTTCAGTCTTGCTGGCTCTTTCGTTTGGGTATAGACCGTTGGGTATTCCGCTTATTCGTCTATATACTAGCACGAATCCGGGACTTGTTCGTCTGACAGGTTCAGCTCATGTCTTAAAGCCTACCAATATACATCATACATGACGGCCCGGGTAATGCATGCCGTACCCATCTGACTAGTAAATAGTAGCCAAAAACACCGCACATCGACCCAAGCCGACAACACGGTGAGATGGTGTGGACACCGACTGGAGTGTTACTATTTTAAGCTCTCCAACGGCAGCTTCAACTGCCGATTCTAACCAGCTTCTATTCCAGGAATCCGCCCGTCTCTGCAATTGATTGGGCCCGGCATTTACCTCAGGTCCATGGATGAGCTGTCCTGTCCTGTCCTGCTCATGCGATCCCGAGTTGTGCTCACGGGTTGTGCCCGAATTGGTGTTTTTCTGCAGCCTCGATGCGTGCGTGCTTGCTTGCATCTATTTGAGACACCGACCGGAGTGTCAGTCCGTACGGGGCGAGTCTGGTGGATGGGCGTGAGCGTAGTCATCGGAGCAAGTAGGGCTGATGCGGTAAGTGGCTTTCGGTGACGTGCGGGCGTGAAGTCGGCATGGCAAGAGAAGAATGGCGGTGGCTCTTGGTTGTGTTCTTCTCGGCTCGTGTCTATATTTACTAAGCTTCGGGGGACTCGGATAAATACGAAGTTGAAGTAATTATGGACATGAATGTATCGTGTACAGTATTTTGTATGTTGCATGTGTTTGCTGTATTTTTCAAGATTTCGTCTCCGTACAGGAGTAATACGTACTTACCGGAGCGTACAGGTGTGGCATGCATGCTTGCATGGTACGATAACTAGGGTTTGCCCGCCGGTTAGGGTTCGCATTGATTCAATCGAGGTCAGGGTCAGGCCGGGTTGCATGTGAATAGAATGAGGACAGACGGCTTACGGAGTACACCGGAGTACAGAGTACAGAGTATATAAAGACAAACAGCCGCGTAGAGTTGCAGATCATCATATGTGCCGAACGCCAGAAAGTGGCTGGAAATTAAGCGTGTATGGCATAGATTATTGGTGACGGGAGGATGAAACGGCGACTTGTGAAGATTGGGGATACGTACCGAGCAGAGGCGCTGGCGAGTCTGTCTGCATCTGGGAGATTACATTGGAGAGTGTATACTACGCTATATTCCACAGTGTCAGGCTTGTAAACTCTTGACATGACATGAGCATTCCGATATAAAGATCAACACGATCTTCACCCCGCGATCTGTGCCCTCGGATCTCCCGTTTCTTAGTCCTGCTTTAACTTCGGACTTACAGATCGAGTTCGTTGACAATTCGAGCTTGATAGAGCGCCGAGTTGGCTGGAGAGTCTAGGTACTCGACAGGTTACACATATGCATATACCTACAGCCGGAGACACCGTATCTACATACCGAGTATAGTACCGACCGACCGAAAGTACAGCAGCCCAGGGCAGGCAGGCAGGTACTGGCCTTCGCCATTCTGCACTGTAACCTCGACTCAGGTACGGCGTCCAACGCAAAAAAGAAAAACAAACCGCAGATAGGGCTATTTTTTGCGCGCTTTCTCCCGAGATGAGGTTGTACAGGCCAGGCAGACAGGCGAGATGCTGTGCGACTTTCGCTCTTGGCCGAACTAGGGGCGGGCTGGCTGGCTGGATGATACGTTGGGTGGACGATGCAACGTAGGGTGAACGGTAGATTTTAGAGTTGGCTGATCGGCTAGCTTAGCGCTTTAGTGTTGCTGTTGATGCATGTAGATGGATGAGATGAGATGCGATGACGGCGAAGCGAGATGGAACGAAGTCCATACTAAACTGGTTGCATTCGGTGGTATTTGGTATTCGGATTTTGGCTGCTGGTATAAATTGGACGGCTGTTGGACACAAATTGCCGGTAGAGCTGGTGGTGTCGTCGACAATGCAGTAGCAGTCATGGATAGAGCCCAATGGTGTCGGGAATATATCAGTGCCGACATGAACCATTCGTCGGAAGTATTGACACGTGCTATCCGAAGTTATCGTTGTGGCATGGTTCAGGTTAATTCGCCTCAGAGTAAAGAAATGCATAGCCAAGAGACAAACCGTCCAATGAGGGTTTATACTGGATGCATTGTAAATCCTCGAAGCCATCGGGCTTCGGGGGCGCCGATGGATGCCATGAAGCGACGGTCGGCAAAATGCAGTTACGTAGCGAGAACAGGTTCTGCGGGTTTTCGGGAAAGTTCGATAGCCGATGACAGCCACCTCAGCTGGGGAGCGGAGGATATGCCTAGGGCTCATCGGTCATTGCCTGATGGGGAAATGCTATGGGCTATGGGCCTCGGGTGTATACCGGGCAGGGCTTAGTGAAGTCAACCTCCACTGTATAGCCTCCAGACTGGACGCTAAGCATCACTAGGTACTACTGGATCGGGTCCACATAGAACCGCTCATAGCGACTCGCTGGGTCGTACGGTTGGAAAGCAGCGGAGATCAGCAGCAGGAATGATATCACGACGCCCTGCTGGAGTAGAAGAAAGCAAAAGAAAAAAGTGTGTACCATGGATCCAGACGGCTACTGAGGTAATGGGCTACGGAGAAATGGTACGCGAAGAAGACTCAGGAGGGTTGAAACAGTGGGACGACTCCGTACGGAGACGGGAGTCAGACCATGCCTCCTTTTCAGCGGCGCCAGAAACTCGCTCAATTGAAGAATTCCGCCATGGGTTTCGGTGCATGACTCGATTGGCGACAGAGTCTCATAGCTCTGGAGTAATAATCAATATACTCTGGAGTAGGTTCGACGTGCCGCCGTCACGGATGCCTGCTCCTTGCCTGAAAAGGTAGCCGACACCATCCGCTTTTCGGTCGAACCGATGGAGAACGTGGGGCTCCTGGAAGGCTTCGGGGTTAGAGATAAATGGGAGAGACGGGCTGAATCCTCGCTCCTGAAGATCACGGCTTTGAGATCCTGAGTACTTGCCGCGGCTAGAGGCTGGTAGCGCTGGACTTTTCGTCCGGGTTGCGGTTCAGTATACTGCAGTAAAACAGGGAGCAGTAGCCGCTGAGTTCGTTCTCCGGTCACGTACTCGGCGTTGCTATCCGAATTGGCAGAGGACCACATCGGACAATAGATTGTTGATCATCTTGGTCACTGCTCGCCCGTTGAAGCGGCAAAGACGGGCGCTGATCCGACCGCTGGATGCTTGGTCGCTTCGACAGATGGAGTTTCATGAAGCGTCGGGATAGGCTGGTCCGTTTTCTAGCGCACAGGAGGCTTGGAGTTACCGGCCCGCACAGCCCGTGACCTGTAGGGATGAAGATGTTCAGCTTTCCCGCGTACAGTTAGTTTCCCACAGATCTACACCGTGCCGTTGCTGGCTCTGATGATCTCACCTGGAGCCAGAGCGTCTTGCTTCAGCACACCGGCCGAATCAATGGACACCTGATTGTCTTTGACTCCGGAGCACGCCTTAGTGTTTTCTGCAAATAAGGAATCGAACTATACGGGATCAGGAATGGTGGGCCTGCGCAGTAGGATTCGACAGATACAACGGCGCCCCCTTTTGGCAATACCTGTATATTGTTGGAGGATATTAATAACCACGAGCCAAAACCCGACCGTCAGGCGAGACGGGCATGCTGCAGGGCAGGTCGAGGCGTAGGAGTAGCGAGGTGACAGTGCAGAGTGACCTTGGATTTGCTTCTTTGTCCGCCGTCGTGCCACGGTGCCGGGATTTATTGCGGGCAGCCAAAGAAGGTGGAGGGGCGGCCAGGACCCAATGAGTGCCCCTTCCTAAGTTTAGCAGCAGCGCTCGATCGGCAGCTATCACGTCGGCCCCGATCTGGTGCGGTGCTAAGTAAAACTAAACCTTGCCAGCTCTAGCTTGCCTTCCTAGCCTGGCTGGTGATTCGGTGGCAGCCGCCAATGTGACGCCGCCACAACATGGGCAGCAGGGCCTGTGTAAAACGACACGGCATGTGAGCCGTCGCCATTTCGCCCAAGCAATGCAATGCAGCATTGTGTGCCAGAATGCAGGGTCATTGGAACCTTGGGACCATCGATCGTACTCGTACAATTCAAAGGACGGCAAAACCACGGAGTAATTTATTCCAAAGAGGAAAAGAAAGAAGCCAGAAAAGACCCAAATTTCAAAATTTCTCTCGAGTGGACCCTGTTGTTAGCGCACGGCTTCCTCCGGATGGATGACAACCGACAGTGGATTTGATGGAGAGAGAGGCACCCTTCAGCTTGCATAGTCGCACTCGAGGGAGTGTTTATGCAAGGACCCTCAGCAGGCAGGCAGAGGGAGGGATGGAGGGAGGGATGGAGCCAGGAGTTCTCGGTCTGTCTGTCCCTTTTCTTCCTCCCTTGAGCCCTTGTACAGCGTGTACAGGGTATGTATGTATGTAATCCATGACAATACAGTAAGATTTCAGAGCTATTTGGTTGGTTCGTCGTTGTCCTGTGGAGCTATGTTGGAAGAAAAAAAACAAGGGCAAAAAAAAAAAAAAAAAAAAAAGAGAGAGGCGGTGCTTTTGCCCAAACTGGCTGCGGGGTCTCTCGGGGGACAAAAAAACCGAGGATATGGCTTTCTCGTATTTGCAAGAGCCCTGGATCCCAATCCAGCTAAGAGTAGTCCAACCGGTGGGCGGGCAGATCTGGTTCGGAGAGGGGGAAAAATAATAGTAACAACGCAGGTATCTATCGGTCCTGTTGGGTATGACGGTTGCCTCTCCATATCTAATGTTCCTCTTTTTTCTAGTTTCCCTCTACTAATCGCTTAGTGTCTCCCCATCTGTCCTAGTGTAGCGTAATATGCCTGAAATAGCTGCGGAAAGAAAAATACCACCACGCCCTCCTCCGCTCAGCCTAATATATCTCTCGTCATCTCGTACTTTGTTGTCTTCCTTCCTTTCTTCCTGTCTCCCCCTCCGTTCATCCTCTCTTCCTCTTCCATCTTCGCCCTTCTCCCACAAGGTCCGCTATGAAGCCTTGAAGACTTCTTTCTTTCGTTCCTACCTTACGCTCGCTCTCACGCTCGCTCTATTGCATTGAATCACGTTCGCTACGTCTGTTGACTGGAAACTGAACTGCGGTGGTCAAAAACCAGCAAGAAAACCACACAAGTGGTCCGGTTGTTTATTGCATACTCTACTGTCTAATATCTAATATCCTCCAATACCATCACCTCCTCCTGGCTGATCCTTTATTGATCCTTGGGCTACTTTCGTTTCCCTCTGGTCCCTGTTTCAATCGAAGGAAATTGTGCCTGGCGGAATCCGCGCAAAGGAATTCAAGAGGAATACTGGATCACTGGCGGGTATTACTCTGCTCTGCGCGTTTGCTGGACTCGTCTCAGGATAGAGCCCATCCCCACAGGCCCGTTTGCGCCAGTGTGCTGCAATTTCGACCCTCGTCGCGATACTCCCGGCCTGCGCCTCCCTCCCATTCCGCTGCTGGCGGATCGCAATTTGCCAGTCGACTTGGTCTGCGACAGCTGGAAGAGTCCTCGATCACTGTCTCGGCTAAGAGCGCAATCGTCGCGAGATCAACAAGAGTTCAGCCATTCGTCTGTTGAGGTTAGTAATCATGTCTCCTATGCCACGGGCTCCTCTGGTACCTTGCATAATTCTCCTTTCAGCCCTTTCCCTCAATGCGCCTTGCTGTGTCAAGGCCTTGCATCGGGGCCGCTGCCGCCGCTGCAGTCGGGCTCCATCACGGCCGCATGGGTTTGCAGGAGACCGCTGGTTTTCTCCGTCATGGTGCACCTCTTCGTTTGCTGACATTGTCTTGCTGCAGGCTGTCTTGTTTCATTTCAATTTCAGACGGGCTCAGCAGTGGAGTGTCCACTTGTGAATCCATTCCATCGGTATGTACAGCTAGTCTATGCACAAAGCCGTTTCCTTGACTGGCGAGGTTCGTACTCACCAGCTGCGTAGTTCGTGGCCCGACTATCTCCTTCGCCAGTGCCCAATCTGCGTGGCCTTTCTGAGACTTATTCGCTTAGAAAGAGAGAAAGGAAGCGAAACATCGCCAGTTTCAATCCACGGCCAGAAAGTCCCCTGGGTCACCTCGCCGATACCCGCCATTATCTGCCAAAATCTACCATCTCTGCGGTAGCATCGCCTTTAGATCCCGCCCGGGCTTCTGTCGGCGATCTCTGACAGTTCTTGGGCTCCGTGACTACTAGTTGGCCCTGATTCTGCAGCCAGCCTACTCTGGTTTCAGCCGGGACCATTGAGTGCTGGACGCTGATTCGAGGCCTCCTATCGTATACTGTTGATATATTGATAGTCGCTTCGTCTCGTCGCTCGTTTTGTCTCGGACGGTCCGGTCGTGACTTTCCGACATCCCATCCTTTCCAGGATAAATTCGCAGTCATTCGCTTCTTTAGGGTGTCCTGTCTCGTTGCAGTCTCTGCAACACCACCTTCAATCTGGCTTACTCAAGGGAACACGGTGTTTTGGTAAGCTAACTCCAACATCTGTCTCTCTTCGTTCTGCCCAGCTCTTCTTTTTCGAGCCTCTCAAACCTCTTGTTGTGTCCGAATATTGGATTGAGCCGCTGTTTCGTCCGAATCTGCCTCCGTCAAGGCTCAGTTGACACTCTTGCCATTGCAGTTCGACCCAGAATTCCAAACCCCCTTGATTCTGGACGAGTCGTTGGACTACTCGGATCCTGAAGAGTCTCGGTTCGTCGGTGCACTCTCAGAAGGCCTTTTGGCCAAGTCTGAGCCCCTCCTGTCTATGTCTGCTTTCCAGAAACCCCGGCAAGCAGCACTGCTCGGTAGGTTTACCCGGAGAGCGCCTTGTTCAACCTACTGACTTCGGGCAGATTACGGTTCGACGCGTTCCTTGCATGATGGTGCCTCGTATTCGTCCTATGGTCAGGGTCCGTACGTGACGACGCCGCTCGTCCCGTCGCCCATGGCGGATCAGGAAGGTCAGGTGTCCGATTGCGTTCCCTACTTGCCGAAATATGAGTATTCCAGTTCCTACGACGAGTCTCGGTCGCCGATGTTGGGTGGGGAGCCTCGTCAATTGCCGGAAGTGACCTCTTGGACTCCCCAGAGAGGATACGAAGGCACGAGAGTGTTCGTGCAGGTCCAATTGCCTTACGATCTTCACAGCTCTTCGTATGCTCGTTCGCATCTGGTGTTTGGTTCCAAGAGATGTGAATGTGTGCCGCACTTCCTTGGTTTCCAGGGCTCTGTGTTCCAATACGGTTTCTCAGTCGACGCTCCGCCATTCAGTTCAACGGGTTCTCCTTCATTCGCCGTCCCTCTGCAGTTGACAATGGAAAGCCAGAACGGATACCCTTCCTCAACGGTCCATGTTGGTGTCTACACCTACGAACGTGCCTCGCTTCCATCGCCGTCAGAAGAATCGCGAAAGAGGAGAATGTCCTCGTTCTCCGACAACTCCAATGTTCGACCAGCCAAGAAAGCGACAGCACAGCAGGTGCAGCCGAAGGAGAATTCGGAGAGCTTTGCGTACCCAGACAGTCGCTCCGCGTCGTTTTCGCCGTATTTGCAAAGCCTCCCTGCTGTGAATGGGTTTGTTGCTCCATACCATGCCGCTTCGTCCCCTAGAGTTGGTTCCGTGCAATACCAGGGAGTCCCGGCGGCCCAACATTCGACCCTCCGATCGCAATCACCTCTCACACCCTCGTGGAGTCCGTCGCTTGCTGCCGCCAGCAATGATGCCAGAAACCCATCGCTTCCGTTGGCCCAAGGGCTGCATCAGCAGAAGCCATCATCTCCGGCCAGACATTCGAACCCGCCTTTGATTCGCACCTCTACGTTGCAGGCAAATGGCATTACTCAGTCCCAGCCCTTCAACCCTTACGCGATGTACCCTTCGAAGGCGGTCCTGAAACTCAGCGGTGATCTGGATGCCATGGCAGATAACTGGAGCAGAGAAGAGCTCGACGCGAAGCGGCGCCTCGTCCAGTTCACCCGAGTGCAGAGTGGGAGTGCGATCCACACCGACTTCAGGCCCGTTGCCCCGGAGGACAGGGCACCGAACAGCATCTGCATCAGCTGCATACACTGGGGCCGGAAGAAGGAATGCTTCATTACGAGTGTGGACACCATTTATCTGCTCGAGTCCCTGGTCGGAGTGCGGTTTACCGTCGAGGAGAAGAACCGAATTCGGAGGAATCTCGAGGGATTCCGGCCGCTCACCGTCTCGAAGGCGAAGCCTGAGAGTGATGACTTCTTCAAGACCATCATGGACTTTCCTGCACCGAAACCTCGGAACATCGAGAAGGATGTCAAGGTCTTTCCGTGGAAAATTCTGAGCCACGCCCTGAAGAAAATCATTGGCAAATACGTAAGTACCTTTGCCTGCCGTCAGTCAAAACGCTGATTAACTCCAGAAGCAGTCCGCCAGCTACTCCTCAACTGCCGGGACGCTACCAACCCCGATGAGCTCCAGTTACGCAGGCCTTGGCGCTGGCTCTGACTCGGGCACCGAGCCTCCCACTTCCGCGTCTCCCCAATCTGTATCGGACACTGCACCGTCGAGCTCCTTTGGGCCCAGTATGACAACTCCCGCCTATTCTGCGCAGACGGACCCCCCTGGGACCTCGATGGCGAATGTTTCTGACTACCGGGTAATCCTACCTGCTGCGAGTCAGCCTTACGGCACTGTGGCTCCATCGTTCTCGTATCCAGCTATCTGCCAGCAGCAGAGCCAGTCTGGATTCCCAGCGCCGGTCAGCAGTGCATCGTGGGAGATGGACTCTCTCGTGACTCCTCCCACGAGTGGGGCTTCGAGCAATGGCTCCTGCTATAGCTATCTGGCGCCAGTGCCATTCCCACTTCCCGATGCATCGCACGGGCCTTGAGTCGTGGTCGGGCACCGTTGCCCCAGGGGATGGTATGCTGTTATCCTATTGACTCTATTCTATACCCTCCTGCATTAGCCGGCGTTTGCGGTTTTCGAGATTTTTTTTTTTTTTTTTTTTTCAGTTTTCCATTTTTCACTTTGATGTGTCTGTTTCTTGACATCTGGAATACTTCAAGCTTCGCGCCCTGACTTTCCCAGCCATTCCTTACACGCAACTGCCACGGTTTTGTTCTGTCACTCCTTTCACGAGCAACGGCGCTGGGTTATGGGCTAATACTGTCTGGTCTTCTCGTGGCGCATTGCTTTCTACCACTTGTGATGATTATTACGTCTCTCCTTTGAATCACTAATGTCTCGATGCCCCAATATTGTTTTGACTTTTGTTTACTTGATGCATACTAGACGGCGTCTGTCCATTCCTTTCAGGTTGCATATTACGAGGGCATCTGGATTCCGCTCCTTACGAAGATGTACAGCTATTTTGCATATTCCGGCGCTGCAGTCATTCCTTTTTGTTCGCAGGTCTACTGGTTATTCGATTTGGGAAAGATGCAAGGGATCTATCTAAGTTGGCGAACGACGATCTGCTACTTTGAAAAGACGGGAAATTCAGGGAAACTCTGGATATATTTGGGAGTTGATTGGTTTACCCGTCTAGCATAGTTTGGTGTTTGTGTTTCTGGGTTGTTTTTGGGTTTATTTCGTGCTCTGTGTTAGTGTTTAGCTTGAACACCGAGTCTTCAGTATGTATTTAATATCCAGTGGCCTCATTCAGACTGTACGGAGTAGGGTTAATGACTCACATGACCAATGACTCAGCGATATCAATACAGGTACAATACTACAATACCGTATTGTCTGATCTTATCGCGGATCACCTGATCTTCTGAGTCATCGGCGATTCTTTTCGACCCCGACATTTCCTACATTTCCTGCGCGACGGCTTTCCTTCACAGCATATTCCTCTTCTCTTTCGCTCTCTCTTCATCCTCAGCATCATCCGCAGGAGGACCTCCTTCCGTTCCTTGCTCCTTTTCTACCATTGCCGGTCTTCCTGTCCTCGTTCACCCCACCTTCTGCTGATAACTCCCCCACTATGGAAGATATCAAGCAGACTTTCGTCAAGTGCAGGCAGGCGAAGCGCTCAGCTCTCGTTTCCTACTTCACCGCTGGCTATCCGACTCCGGAGGAGACGCCAGACATCCTGCTCTCGCTCGAAAATGGCGGTGCTGGTTAGTACCACCCTGTGCAACTCGACAACCCCTCCTTACCACTTGACTTGTGTTAACGCATGCCAACCTGGACAGACATTATCGAATTGGGCATCCCCTTCACCGATCCTGTCGCCGATGGCCCGACCATCCAGAAAGCCAACACGAAGGCGCTTGAAAATGGGGTCACGATCTCCACGGCTTTCAATCTAGTCCGTGAGGCCAGACGCCGGGGGCTGAAGGTGCCGCTGCTCTTTATGGGCTACTACAACCCCATGATGCGTTATGGGGAGGAGCGTCTACTTCAGCAGTGCAAGGAGGTCGGTGTTAATGGCTTTATCATGGTGGATCTTCCGCCTGAGGAGGCCGTTCGGTTCAGAAATATGTGCACTGGCGCTGGGTATGTCGCTCTCGTTACCGCTCATACGACTGCGCTAATGCTGACTTGATTAGGCTGTCCTACGTTCCACTCATTGCCCCGTCGACTTCTGAATCCCGCATGAAGCTTCTGTGTCAGATCGCCGATTCGTTCATTTATGTTGTCTCGCGGATGGGTGTTACGGGTGCGACTGGTTCGCTGAGCTCCAACCTTCCCGATCTCCTACGCCGCGTTCATACCTGGTCTGGGAATGTGCCCACTGCACTCGGATTTGGAGTTAGTACTCGCGAGCACTTCCTGCAGGTGCAAGAAAGCTCGGAGGCTGTGGTTATCGGCAGCCAGATTATCACCGTTCTGGGCCAGGCACCGGCCGGTCAAGCGGCTAAACACGCAGAAGAATACCTGTCAGGCGTTACTGGCCGGAAGCTCGAGAGGGATGCGCAAGGCTCCTTGACCCGTGAAATCAACGTGCTGGAACCTGTTGAGAAAGTGTACGAACCTCTAGGGACGCCGACTGACGTGCTTACTGATGAGGACACTCCCCCGGGTCCTGGCCTGGCGGACCAGCTGGCCGCTCTCAATGGTCTCGGGGATCCTACGGTGCAGCCGTCCCGTTTCGGCGAATTCGGTGGTCAGTATATCCCCGAGTCGCTCATGGACTGCATGGCGGAACTCGAAAGAGGCTTTAACGAGATCCGGAACGACCCCAAGTTCTGGGAGGAGTACCGTTCGTACTACGGGTACATGGGCAGGCCTAGCAGTCTCCATCTGGCCAACCGACTGACCGACCAGGTCGGAGGCGCTAACATCTGGCTCAAGCGCGAAGACCTTAACCACACCGGCAGCCACAAGATCAACAACGCACTGGGACAGATGCTGCTCGCGCGCCGGCTGGGTAAGACCCGGATCATTGCCGAGACTGGCGCTGGGCAGCACGGCGTCGCCACCGCAACGGTCTGCGCGAAGTTCGGCATGAAGTGCACGGTCTACATGGGCGCTGAAGACGTCCGCCGTCAAGCCCTGAACGTCTTCCGAATGAAGCTCCTCGGCGCCGACGTCATCGCCGTCGATGCCGGAAGCCGCACGCTCCGCGACGCAGTCAACGAAGCCTTCCGCGGCTGGGTCGCAGAACTCGACACGACGCACTACATCATCGGCTCCGCCATCGGACCACACCCTTTCCCATCCATCGTGCGCACCTTCCAGTCCGTGATCGGCGAAGAAACCAAGCAGCAAATGCAGACCATGACCGGCAAGCTCCCGGACGCCGTCGTCGCCTGCGTCGGCGGCGGCAGCAACGCCGTCGGCATGTTCTACCCGTTCTCCAACGACCCCAGCGTCGAGCTCCTGGGCATCGAAGCCGGCGGCGACGGCCTGGACACGGAGCGGCACTCGGCCACCCTGACCGGCGGATCCAAGGGCGTTCTGCACGGCGTGCGCACATACGTGCTGCAGGACGAACACGGCCAGATCTCCGGCACGCACTCCATCTCCGCCGGGCTGGACTACCCGGGCGTCGGGCCGGAGCTGAGCTCGTGGAAGGACAGCCAGCGCGCGCGCTTCATCGCCGCCACCGACGCAGAGGCCCTGATCGGCTTCCGCGCGCTCTCTGAGTCCGAGGGCATCATCCCCGCGCTGGAGTCATCGCATGGCGTCTTCGGCGCGATGCAGCTGGCCAAGACGATGCAGAAGGGCGAGAATATCGTGCTCAACCTTAGCGGCAGGGGCGATAAGGATGTGCAGAGCGTTGCGGATGAGCTGCCGAATCTGGGGCCGAAGATTGGTTGGGATTTGAGGTTCTAGGCTAATGTTTTTCCATGCTGGCTGGGTGGGTTGGGTGGATATCCAGGATTGAAATTGATGGGATGCGTGCATGATTCTCTTTTTCTTCTATTTTTTCGGGCATATCCACGTCTTGTCATTCTCGGGTAGATAGCTAACGATACTTATGCATTATAAACATTCAATCTTGCATGTAGATGGATGGCACCTGCACACAGCTGGTAGATGCTGATTCAGTACATATTCCCAAACTACGGCTACAACGACACAGATGAATAGCCCTACGAGTAATCATAAATCAGATACAACTAGAAGAATATATGCAAGTCGTAGAAAACAAGACGTCAAACACCAAACAGCAACACATCCAAAACAATCTCACACTCATAGCGTCACCTTCGCCCTCAAGCATGCCATACCGCGCATTATGCCTCGATCAAGCTAGACCCCTGCTGCGCGTGAGTCTGCTGCACATCCTGAGTCTGATCCCGGGTATCCTTAGCAGGAACCTTTCGCGCAGAGCGCGCGTAGAACTCGTCCAGAACTCTCTTCGGAATACGATTGAGGAGCTCCTTGGGATAGATGCGGAGCAGGTTCCAGGCGATGTCAAGGGACTCGTAGATACTCCGCGATTCGTAAGGCGACTGGTTGATGAAGGTGTGCTCGAACTTGTCGAGGAACTCCAGGGACAGCTTGTCTTCCCCGGAGAGCGCCTCCTCACCGACGACAGCTTTCATGGCAGCTTTGACGGTGTTAGTCATATGAGCGTGCTCCCATGTTATCAGGTTTGAGACTCACCGGCGTCTCGGCCAATGGCGTATTTGGCATAGAGTTGGTTGGACACGTCAGAGTGGTCCTTCCGAGTGCGGCCCGCGCCGATGGCAGACTTCATGAGACGGGATAGAGAGGGAAGGACGTTAATGGGCGGGTAGATGCCCTTGTTGTAGAGCTGGCGATCAATGAAGATCTGTCCTTCGGTGATATACCTGTCAAATCGGGGATGGGGTGGGTGATATCTGGCGACGTCAGCTGAGTTCGTCCTGGAATATCTATACGTACCATCGTTAGGCATGGTCAAGATAGGGATCTGTGTGATAGACCCGTTACGCCCCTCCACTCGCCCGGCACGCTCGTATATAGTCGACAAGTCAGTATACATGTAGCCGGGGTAACCACGGCGACCCGGAACTTCTTCTCGCGCAGCCGAGACTTCTCGAAGAGCATCGCAGTAGGCTGATAGATCGGTCATGATGACGAGGACGTGCTTCTCGAGCTGGTAGGCGTAGTACTCGGCGGTGGTCAGAGCAAGACGAGGGGTAATAATACGCTCGATCCTGCGACAGTGTCAATCGATGACCCCCCAAAGAGACCAGGATGGACATACGTAGGGTCGTTGGCAAGATTAAGGAAGAGAGTGACGCGCTCCATGCTGCCATTCTCTTCGAAATCACGCGTGAAGAAACGACTGGTCTCCATGTTAACACCCATGGCGGCGAACACGATGGAGAAGTTCTCTTCGTGGCCATCATGGACATCCTTGGTCGGCTGGTTGACCAGACCGGCCTGTCGACAGATCTGAGCAGCAATCTCATTGTGCGGAAGACCGGCGGCAGAGAAAATAGGGATCTTCTGGCCTCTGGCAATGGAGTTCATTGTGTCAACGGCAGAGATACCAGACGAGATCATTTCCTCGGGGTAAACCTTGTTCATCCATTAGCCACGCAGCCGTCGCTTTCACCGTCCCCGGGGCTGAAGCCACATACCCTCGAGTAGGGGTTGATAGGCTGGCCGTTGATATCCAGATAATCCTCCGCCAGCACCTTGGGACCCTTGTCAATCGCGCGACCCGAACCATCGAAAACACGACCCAGCATGTCCTCCGAGACACCCAGTTTTAAGCTGTGGCCGGTGAACTCGACTTTGGTCTAGGAACAGCGAGTCAGCATATCCATACCAGTTCCCCACCGCGTCTAAGAGCTAGTAGTATACCTTCTTGACATCGATACCAGAGGTACCCTCGAACACCTAGTCGCGGGGCATGTTAATATCGTTCCTCGGATACAAGGCACAGGGCTTGGTATTCGCACCTGAACAACTGCTCTGTTGCCTATAGTTCAAAAAACATAAGCGACCGGCTGCAACCAAACCATGTGACCAGTGTGCATACCTCTCGCCTCAAGCACCTGACCGGCGCGCTCTGAGCCATCGGGGAGAGTCAGGGACACGATCTCGTTGTATGTGGGGAATTTGACCTGCAGATAGCATGGTTAGCTAGCCATCCCGCGGCCTTCTCTCTGCGTATCAGCAGTCGTCGTGTCGGCATACGTTATCAAGGACGACCAGCGGGCCGTTGACACCCCCGACGGTGTTGTAGCGGATGCGGGGCTTGATGGAGGTCATCCGGGGGTCGATAAACTCGGACGACATGATAGCGGGTCCGACGGAGATGGCGAGAAGGAGGTAGAGGAACGGGAGCAGGAGAGGGAGGAGGACGAGGAGCTGTGCCAGTCGCGGAGGTGAGCTTAAGCTGGGGCTGGGCGAGGGCGGTGAGGGGCGCACGTGATATCAGCCAGTCAGGTGGCCTGAAATACGAGGCAGCCACATCCATAAGGAGTAAGTAGTACTACTTGTTGGATTCGCTCTATGAACCCCAAAATCCACAGGAAAGACGACGCTGCCATATCACGTCATAAGTCATCCGAGAGACTAAGCAATAGAAAGAAGGAGCCCCTCCGTCAACAGCAACAACGCCAAAAGCGTATAAGTATACAAGTGGGAAAGAGATCACCAGTAACGATAATTCCACCAGTCGGCCAGTCCTAATCAACCCTGGCCAGCGCAAGTCTCTTGGGCGTGTTTAGGTTATTCGAGAGACGGAAATCCTTCTTCTGCTTCGGCTGGGACTTCAGTTTCTTGCGTGCTACCATGACAGGCACTGAAGACTTGGCAACGAGATAGTTCGAGAATGAACCGAGGAGGACCCTTCAGGCATTGTTAATACTGCTTTGACCAGGTCTGGATTGTAAGCCCCTTACCCCTTCAGAGCGCCCGTGCCTCGCGCCCCTACAATCACGAGCGTCGGCTCCAGTCCGTCAATCTAGATGCCGCAGGTGTTAGCTATTGGAAGATCGGTTGCAAGCTGCCAGTAGCTACTTACAGCCTCAGTAATCATGTACTTGGGGCTCTTGCAATGGATCACCTCTACGGCAATCTGAACCTGGAGCATCGTCTTCCTCAACAGCCTGACACACGTCTGGGAAATGGTTTCGACTGTATGGATCCGATCCATTTCTGCCTTGCACATGCCCTTGGAATCGGTGGACCGGGATCGATGGTCTGTTCCTTGGCCGAGTAAATTTAAAAGTGTGCGAGGGAATATGGTAGATGCATCGTGCGGCGAATCCCGAGTAGTCTCTTCCGTCTGCGTCCCAACAATGCTGGCAACATCCGGAGCCGCTTTGCCGCCTTCCCCAATCTGCACCGAAGAATTCGTGCCGGCCTCTTCATGTAGAGCACACACGGCAAACAGGGTGTCACCTTCCCTGAGTATAGTCCCAATTGTCCACTCCAGCGCGTAGACGGATTCCTCGCTAAGGTCTGTGGCTACTAAGTACTTGCGCTGCCGGCGGCGTGTACCATCGGCCTCTTCCAGCGTGTTTTTGTAATCGCCACGAGTGATCGTTCGAATCGTCCGATTATGAATCGAGCTATCGATAGATGACATCAGTATGTCGAGTTTCTGGGCCTTTTTGATGTCGCACAATTCCGCTTCGTCGTCAGACCCAAAGGGCGTATTGACGGCTGATTCTGTATGGTCGAAACTCGTCTGTGGGTGGACGTCTAGATTTTTCGGCTGCTGAGAGAATGTTGCGGTTTCTGATCCCGCGACGGCACTTTCAACCATCTGGCCTGCAAACACTGTCAGTAACATGGTCCAACTACTGACAGCCAGACGTACGCTCTTCTTCTGCCGCAGCCAGTTGGGTCTGGGGAGGATTGGAGGTCGCAGATGCGGCGCCATATTGTGTTGGAGAGTCGATGTCAGCCAGCCCCTTCCTACCACGCTTACTGCCTTTTCTCTGGACCCCAGGACCGGTTTCATCCTCGCTCGAAGTGGTGTCATATTCCTCTTCGCTGGTTTCGGTGGCGTTACTCCCACTGTCGTACGAATCTTTCTCGAGGCGTTCCTCTCCTGGGGAGCGATTTCCATCGCTTTCCGATTTCTGGCGAGACCTAGGCTTTGCAAGACGAGCGAGACTGCCACTGGACTGAGCGAGCGCCTCGTCCGAAAGGTACCTGTGCGCGGTGCTCTTGTCAATGACTTTCCCCTGTTCGGTTATAATTTTCTCTGATCTTGCCGCGAGATCAATAGGATTGGTATCCCATTGAACACACTGTGGGGAGAGGGAGCGTCCACTGGGCCTGCACCCGGGCCTAATTCTGGAATCCAAGGATAAGCTCCTGTGGGCGCAGCGTCGCGAGTAGTCCCTCCCTCGGGTGAAGGTATTGTAGGCTCTCAGATCGAAACCGCCCATCACCGCAGCATCTGCGCTTCTACCTTGAAACGCCCTACTGGGAGGTCGATCATATGTCTGTGTCGGACGGTCCAGTCCGACAACACTTGGCGGGATATCGAGTTGAATGGAACTCCTGCCTGATCCTCCGGACGAGGCATGAGAGGAGCCTTCGGAGCCGGGCTGCGACCTTGTTGGCGAGGAAGCGACCGAGGCGCTCAACCGCAGTGGCGACGAGGCAGGCTCACACAGGCGATGGGCGGCAGACAGTCGCGCCGACGGGGTGGTGACTCCGACCCCAATACCGGCGATCGACCCGTGCCGAGTCGGCAGAGGGCCGGGGGAAACGTCCAGCATGCTTTTCGTAGGAGGCGGCTGGAACGAGTTCCTGTTCCGCTTTTCCGTCGCTGGCGGGTTGGGAGGAAGGGGCTTGTCGAGAAGCTCCATGACTTCGCGACGGTCTTCCTCCAGAGCCTCTTCCTGGGACATTGTGTCAACTCTCTGCGCCTGAATACTGTCGCAGATAAGCTCCCGCGTGGTTTCGGTAGGGCGGGAGGGAATGTGGGGGGATCGACCGTGACGGTGGTTTAGTCGCCCAGCCGAGATCCGCGTGCAGAGTCACGTAGAAGGAAAGTTGAAGTTGAATGTCGTCCTGAAACCACCAATATAGGAGTCGCTGTCTGGAAAGGGTCGCATTCGCACTATATTCGAAGTCCAGCACTCGGGAGCACCAGCGGGACAACAGAAGAGGTTGTTAACGAGGCAGGATTGCCACAAGTGAGAGTTTCCCTGATGGAAGGAAGGAAAGAATGAAGGAGCGACATCCGCTGGCGCTTCCGTTTGTGCCCGCCCTCGTCGAGCCAAAATGTGAAATTCGCGTGTTGCGATATGGTCTCTTCATGGATATTACTACGTACAAAGCAAAGAGCTTTACCATCCCAGCCCTAGGTATCATACTAAAATGCCATTAAACCCTGCAACCCAAGTAGTAATACCTCGCGTCATGCTACCTCCAGATATCGCCCGAACGCCTGGCTTGAAAGAGTATGGCAACAGCTCAACAAGCAAAAACGGTAGGATACTTTCGCCATGCAAATCATGCCTTCACCTTCTTCCTCTTCTTCGGATGCTCAAGTGCCTGCGCCTCGTCTTCCAGCCGCGAAATGAAATCCTCCATTCGATTCGACTGCCGGGTCTTGATCAAAGCCGCCAGGTCGTCACCGGTGTCTTTCTTGCCGCGTTTCTTGACCTTCTTCAGCTCTTCCCCCGCTTCCTCCGCCTCCCTCTGTGCTCGCTTGAGTCTCTGCTGTTTCTTCCTGGCTGGCTCCTGCGTGTACGTTGTGTATCCTTCCACCTTGCCGTCTGCGATGGCCTGGTCAATCATGGCACGGAACCGATCCTCATCATGGAGGACGTTGGAAAACACGATGTCCTCGAAGACGCGATCCAGATTGCCTTCATGTTTAACAAACGCAGAAAGGAGCTCGTCGCGTTCCCGCTCAGAACCCTGGTATTCAATCTTCTGCTCATCCAGCATCTGCAGGTTCACCATGCTATGGAATTGCGAATTGCAGAAGTCCGTCCAGTTGAATCCCGCGTCGCCCTCGGCGGCCGCTTCGGTGCTGCCGGTCTTGTCGAAGATCTTTCGGCGGTTCTCGTCGGAGAGAATGGCATACGCCCAGGTGAGATCCTGGAATTTCTTGGTCGCTTCGTCCGTGTTCCCTTTCACCTTGTCTTTAGGCTGTTAGAATTGTCCGACTTCCCTGCATCGTATGGTCTGAGTGAATAGAAGGTGCATACCGGGATGGTACTCGAGTGCCAACTTCTTGTAAGCAGTCTTGATCTCTCCCTCGGTCGCATCACTCCTCACACGGAGCAGCTCATATGGATCCAACTCGGGGGACTGGCTATCTTCAGAGGTCGGACTCTCCTCGCGAGCCGTTTGCTTTCCTTTGGCCTGCGCCTTGGAACGTGACTTGGGTGGCATGACGAGGATAACAAGCGTTCTAACCAGGTGATAATACCAAAATAATTGGCACCAAAGAGTGCACGATCGAGAGAATCAGAACCCAGCCAAATGATGGAAACAGGAGCGTAGGGAAGTAGTTGAAGACACATCCAACTGAAGCCGACGCGCCTGAACCGCGTTAATGGGCCTTGGCATAGATCGCCAGAGTTGCCTTGTTTAGTATCCATCTCGGTTGACCTTCCCATCTAGCTTCTATGTACAAACGGAGTATGAGCTGGTCGATACTCTGTAGGAGAACGATGGATTGCTATATACTGGTCTCCCACTGTCCTGAGACGGCCGTACTCCAGTAAGCTATGTAGTATAAGCCCGTATCATAATAGTAGTAGAGCAGGGACAAAGGATGCCGTGGAATATATAGCGTTTGTAGCAATGTGTTAGTACATAGTCTGCTATAAATGCGTCTTTTCGATCTGTTACTCTTCTTACTCTTCTTCCTTTTTTTAACTATCATTATGTCTTCTCTGGTGCGTGGATTTGCTAATGCCGCCTCTCTTCTTCAGATGGCAGCCGGGCATAAAGCTGACATACATATAGATCTCGCACGTTCGCGCCATTGAATAATACGCTGCTAGCATCGATCAGGCGAACAGAGCACTAGCCGCTCTACATCGCGCTGGGAAACGCGTTGGGTTAGCCGATGACCATCAGGTGATTGGCTGTGGTGTTTTTTTTTGCGTGTCTGTAACTTGCTAAATTCTTATTTCCATCTTCGGCTTTCGTAGCGGAGCTTGGTTGTCAGTGTAATCATGTTCGAAGCAGTCCAGAGCCTTTAATTGTTCAGCGTGTTCTTTGGGTTCAAAGGTGCCTCATTCGGACCCACGTAGGTATTTACCTAGCTAGGTACTGCGGTCGTTTGAGTCGGTTCTCTTCTACTAACCATTTCTCGGCCCTCCATTAGGAGAGACCCTGGCTGTAGAACTCGTTTGGAGAGTGTAGTAGAAGCCATGAGGTCTACTCGCAGGTTAAATGCGCGGAGAGGGGCCAGAGCCTAGACCGTATTGGGCGACAGCACATCCCGTCAACAATGACTTCATTGCCCTCTCTCTACTCCGAACAACATCAACACCATCACCATTACCGTACCACCACCATACCACCACAATGTCCACCACCACGCAAACAAGCTCTCCTCACTACGCATATCTCCGAAAATGCCTCTCTCTAGCCGAACAGTCTCCTCCGCGACCCACCAACTTCCGAGTCGGCGCCATCCTCCTCTCGCGGCGTGACGACGACCCCGACCTGTCCGACGACCGAATCCTCTCCACGGGCTACACCATGGAGCTCGCGGGCAACACGCACGCCGAACAATGCTGTTTTTCGAACTACGGCTCCGTCCATTCCGTGGACGACGAGCGAATACCGGAGATCCTCCCGTGCGAGCCGGGCAGGAAGCTCGTCATGTACGTGACCATGGAGCCGTGCGGGAAGCGGCTGTCCGGGAACATGCCGTGTGTGCAGCGGATCACCAGGACACGGGAAGGCGGAGGAGGAGGCCGGGACGTGGGAATCCAGAAGGTCTATTTTGGCGTCAAGGAGCCCGGGACTTTTGTCGGGGAGTCGGAGGGGTGTAAGGCGCTTTCGGCGGCGGGGATCGAGTGGGAGGTGTTGCCGGGGATGGAGAGGGAGATCCTTATGACTGCTACGGCTGGACACGAGAATAGGGACCAGGAGGTTAGGGATGCTTTGGGGGAGTCTGAGACTAATATTACTGATATCAGCCCGGAGGAGAGGAGGAGGCAGGAGCAGATGCCCAGGAATCCAAAGAAGAGGGTGATGGAGGGAGAGACGGCATTGTTTGGTTGATCTAAGCTGTGCTGTTTAATAGAAGCTATGAATGAAGTAAGTACTCGAATATCCGCTAGTCTGTATCTAGACCTAACCGAGTCATGCATCAGTCATCCCGTAAATGGACTATAACTATACCTCTCGCTACTATACAACATGGATTCTCGACGGAGGTCATATAATAGCAGTGCTGTATTCCACCGTATAGGCTTGTTTTAGATTTTATATTGTCTTCAAAAACAATGCAAATCTCGTTCGCATTGTTGTCGACCACTCCATCTTCCCTTCGTCTTTGAAATACTAGTACGAAGTATCAGCTAATTGGGCTACTTGGCCATAAGACGCCTCAATATCATCAAAAGGTGAAGAACGGGTGGATTCTCGGTCGGGACTGTCTAGCCAATCGGACGCGGAAGAGAA
>RAQS01000263.1:0-27983 GCA_003698115.1 Aspergillus sp. HF37 | reverse complement strand
AAACACCTAGCCATCTGAATGATGGTTCGCCTTCTATCCGCTCTCAAGGCATTTCAGTCCGTCAACCACAGTTCCGTCCGACGTCGACCAGCGCAGGAGACGGCGGTAGCCTCGGGGTTTTTTCGCATGCGAACTCGCCGCTGAGGAAGTCAACTTCGGCCAATTTCGATCGCCGCATACAGAACAGCGGAGATTTTTATTACAGAGAACGGGGAACGAGTCCTTTGAAAAAGCAATCAAGTCCACTGAAAAGAAGTATAGTGCCTGGAGATGGGAGTCCAACGACACCAAGATCAAATCTCAATTACGCGAGCACTCCCAGCGGCATGAGACGATTCTAATAATGGATAGATGGGCGAACAGCAGCCCTACCGATTCTTGATTCTTCATGAGTATTATGGGCAGTGATCGTCTCTGGAGACCCAGCATACAAATGCCGGTTATGGTGATTTATTCATTCAGCATTGGAAAGGGGCGTTGGCATTTGTCTTTGGTGCATTCATTGCTGTAATATAGTATAGACTTTTGCGCTCCAGGGTGTTCGAGTATGCTTGCCTGCGGCCTTCTCCAGCCACTTTATGTCATGCCGTATTGTCTTGGATGGCTGGGAGAGGGAATGAAGGCCAGGGTTGGATGCCATTTGATATCTTGCGGTGATCTGATTTCGCGCCTTCTGTCCACGATCAAACTCGGCAGATTCGCCCTCGCGCCTTCCATTTGTACAATGCGCTTCGACCAAGGTCATTATACGCCTTTCAGATGTGCCTGCTGCCATGCCATACTGAGTCAAATCGCCAAGTTGCATTCCTGTTCCCCGCCACCCCGCGAAGAGGCACATTCTTGGGCATGGCAAGCTTCCTTGCCTAGCATTCCAATTGCATTATTACACACCTGACCCTCCTGTGAGAGGGCAAAGCAGACAGCACCTCATTATCTACATTGTTCCTTTGCGCACCACCCATACTGTCCTGACCATCCCACCGCATGGTCCCAAACGCGTGAGAGCAACGACGTCGACCAAGCGTGAAAAACAGGGCTTTTCTCACACTTGCGGAATGCACGCCTCCATCGAGTTGGTCTGCCTTGAAAAGTCGAATCGCCGATAGCAACTGAAGGAGGTCAATCAGACACCATGGAGCGGCCGAGTGCACCTGTATCGAACTTCAACCAACCAGTCCGTGAATGTCGTCAATCACCGCGCTCCCCTGCCACTGGATACAGAAGACCCTCGCGGAGTCGCGAACGCAAACGCAGAGTCGATGATCGGTCGATGCGATTCGGAAACACGGATCCGGGGAGCACACCAGACACTGTCCCGAGAACGATTAGACCTACAGGACTTCCTTTCCTTGATGCTTCTGCAGAAAGAGGTACGGGCCTACGGAAGGAGAAATTTAACGCAGCTGGAGACACCGACAATGCCAAAGCTGGTCGTCACTTCGTACCGTCCGGTAACAGACACGACAGAAGTCGTGAGCATCGTTCGCAGAGTCCCCGAGGGCGAATCGAAACAGACCCATTTCAGTCATCTGATGATAGAGGCTGGCAAAAGGATACTCCAAATGGGGCCTACCGGAAAATCATCTCGCTGGCCAACTCTCCGAGAAACCGGAATGTCGAATTTAAGGGGAAAGCTGCGGAGGGAACCGCGACACAGGACAACATTGTCAGCCCTAGTAGCAGTGCAGGCGGCCCCCGCGATGATCCACCCTGCCGCTATGGGAACCCTGCAACGTGCCAGGTGAAAGGAGGCCAAGAGACGAACTTGGGAATTGAAGAGCCACACCGCCAGAACTCTTGCGGAAGCGCTGACAATAGTACCGGCTCGAGTGCCCAATGCTCCATATCGCCCATGTCAGGGCAAAGCAGCTCGGTAACAGAATGGGAAGATCGATTCGTTGTCAACATGCCATCGGCCAAGGAACCTAATCCGCCTACGTTGACTACGACGCAAATATCCGAGTTCCAATCGAGTATCGACGGTGTTCAGCGGGATGGAGAAGCGATGTTGGATCCGGAGACGCTACCAAGTCCTCGCTCTGTGGCGTCTGAAGAGAAGCATGGCCCGTTCATATCGCAACATCAAAGGTCGAACGCCCATAATCGGTACTATAGCCCCGATGAAGTGGGAAAGCCGAGGTATAATATGGCTCAAGGAGGATCGCCACAAGCTCCAAAAGCAAAAGCGCAGGAAATGAACCTCGACGGTTCTTTTTTAGGGTGCAAGGCGATCCATGGCCCGGGCAACAAGAATCCAGACGAGATACTACTTTTCTCTCCACGAGAGAAGCATCAAAAACTCACGGACATGGAATCCCCCATTCCAATGGCAAGAGATGGACCGATGGCGCCCAGTCATTCGACGTCGCCCCGCATAGAGGAGAAGGCCATCGTACAAGGCGAACGCGGCGCAATTTCTCAGAATTTGAAGCCTGTCCCATGCTCGAAGCCGTCACCGAAGGCGAGTTGCGAGACGAGGGGTCAGCAGCGAGCGAGCCCAGAGATCTCAAACGTGATTCCAGAGGAAGAGAACGCGGGGCCAACTGCCAGCCTACGGAACAATCCCGAGGAACAGACGAGCTGTCACACACCGGACGATGTATTCATTATCACACCCACTATCAGACGTACTATGATTACAGTGGGGTACATGGAAGGCAACATGGGGAGCCCGGGTGGCATACGACGTCGCCCAGTCGGGGCGCAAGGCAAACCGAGGAGACCGCAGATGGACTCCATACCATCCGCGTTACAACCAGCGATGCAGAATTCGCAAGGGAAGTCAACCACGCCATCCAAGGTGTCTTCAAATCTCGACCCCATAAGAAGTATACCAGCCGCCAAGGAGCAAGCCAACCGAGGAGACGCAGACATGAAAGGCCTGCGCGCTACGCGTGGATACATCCATATGCCCGGGATGGTCAAGTCGTCCACCGAAAACTTCGCCACAGTCATGCAGAATAACATCCAGCGGTCTCCTGTTCCGGCCTCAGGTTGGAAAGCGCAAAATGCAACACCGGGGAGAAGTGCATCGGATTCGAACCATTCAGCGAAAGCATATCAGACTCCAGTCGTATCTCCTCTTGAGTCACCCACGGGCAGCGAACAGGCGGTGGGCTATACCGAGCGACGACCTGGTCAAGGCTTCGAAATTGCCGAACTCGACGGATGCCAGGTGGACAACAGCGACGAGCCGCAATATCGCCCTCGGTCTAAGATTATAGACTTCGCGGCCGATTTCCCAGATATCGGGATGCAGACTGACGAGGGCGGAATGAGTGCCATAACCCTTCGTCTAGTGTTCGACATCTTTGTCCTATCGGTCGTCCATATACAGAGGCTGTACGGTCGATACATGACCAGCGCCTATGTGAAAGGCACCATCCGCAGTGTTTTGCAAGTGGTTGGGAACTGTTTGCATATTCTCATGCGCATATGGACAGCCGTTTCCGTCTACAGGAGTACGGGGTCATGGCCAAAGCCTAGGGATAAGGACTTTGGTCGGTCGCTGGCAGCAGTCGGCCTGGGTATTGTTAATATCACTGCACTCGGATTTGTCATTATGGTAATAGGGCGTCTGGCTTGGTATGTGGTTCTCGTCGGGAGTTGGGTTGTATGGCTTGCGAAGCCTTTTGGCTGGGTCTTCTCGGTTATGGGACGGATGGTGCTCGCCTGATTTTGTTAACTCCATGGTATGGTAGATTGCTGTGCTCAAGCAGGTTATCCTTAGGCAATGCCAGGTATTTTTTATGCTTGGAGTTCCTTCTCTCCGGCTGTCAGTAGATTAGGGCAATCTGCCAGTTTCCTATCGCGGTAATGGAGGGGCATGGAGGGGCCATGCTGACTAAGCCCCTTCTTTGTCCCAACAGTGGTTTATTTGCCCGTCCATTGCTTTTGACGGTTGGATTGGGATATTAATGTATGATCTATATCTCAGTGCTAGTGACATCTATACTCTGCGCGCTGTACTCAATTTCCCCGGCTGGAGACACGGCGTAGTGACTAAGGTGCACGTGCCGGCCTGCTGAGGGCTCCGATATCCGGCCGCTCTCCCTCTCAACACTTTCAACTACTCTCCTTCCCCAGGAAAAAGCCTCTCCTCCGCCGCTCCCCGCAACATCAACCGAGTCTCCTCGACTCAATTCTCCTTCTTCCTCCGTTCGGCTCCCTGAGCCCAGAACCTGTGTTACATCGTCCATTGCGGCCACCGGCGTAACCGCCGAGCGCCACGTTGGAAGAGTAAGGGTGCTGCTACTTTTGAGGCCGTACCAAACGCCCAAGTGTCATCTCTGACAAATTATTCTGAACCCCGTGCCCTGGTAAGTCTTGCCATCTTTCGGAACCTACTTGCTGTTGTACCGACTGTGGAATTCCCCATTGATTGGACCCTGACGCTGATCCCGCCCTCTGGATAGTGTAACCCCGCAATATGCATATCAAGGAGAAGCTCGCGCAACAGGAGGCTGCTGGGAAGCCAGGGATCTCCTTCGAGTTCTTCCCTCCCAAGACAGCCCAGGGCGTGCAGAATCTCTACGACCGAATGGACCGCATGCACTCTCTGGGTCCCGCCTTCGTCGATGTCACCTGGGGCGCTGGCGGTCGGTTGTCCGACTTGACCTGCGAAATGGTCAATATCGCTCAATCGGTCTACGGCCTGGAGACGTGCATGCATTTGACCTGCACGGATATGCCCCGGGAGAAGGTGGACGATGCGCTCCAGGCCGCCTTCAAGGCGGGCTGCACCAACATCCTGGCGCTGCGCGGTGATCCTCCGCGTGAGAAGGAGTCGTGGGAAGCTACCGAGGGCGGTTTCCGCTATGCCAAGGATCTCGTCAAGTACATCCGGGACAAGTACGGAAACCACTTCGATATCGGCGTCGGAGGGTATCCGGAGGGGGCGGACGACAACCAGGATGTGGATCTCTTGGTCGACCACTTGAAGGAGAAGACCGATGCAGGAGCCTCGTTCGTGATCACCCAGATGTTCTACGATACGGATAACTTTGCCACCTGGGTCAAGAAGTGCCGCGATAAGGGCATCACCGTGCCCTTGATCCCGGGTATCATGCCCATCCAGACGTATGCGGCGTTCATCCGGCGGTCGAACTGGACGAAGACTCGCATTCCGCCCGACTGGCTTGAGGCTCTGGAACCGGTTAAGAATGACGACGCTGCTGTGAGAGACATTGGGAAGACCCTGATTGCTGACATGTGCAGGAGGCTTTTTGCAATTGGGATCAACCATCTTCATTTGTAGGTCCCCTTTTGCCGTATGCCAGTTTCGGCAGTTGCTGATCATCATCATCAGTTACACCATGAATCTTGCGCAAGCGACGCGACTGGTTCTGGAGGATTTGAAGCTTACGCCGTCCGAGGATATGCCCCTTCCCCGGCCGCTGCCCTGGCGGCCATCTCTGGGTCTTAACCGCCGAGGCGAAGACGTTCGCCCTATTTTCTGGCGGAACAGAAACTCATCTTATATCGCCCGGACGCAGACGTGGGATGAGTATCCAAATGGCCGATGGACTGACTCGCGGTCGCCGGCGTTCGGTGAGCTTGACGCCTACGGGATAGGTCTGAAAGGCACAAACGAGCAAAATGTATCCCTCTGGGGGGAACCCAAGTCGCCTAGGGATCTCACCGGAGTGTTTGTCCGGTTCTTGGAGGGTGAACTGGAGCGGTTGCCCTGGAGTGACGCCCCGATCACCGCGGAAGCGAAGGCTATCAAACCGAATTTGATCGACCTGAATCAGCGAGGGTTCTTCTCGATTAACTCGCAGCCTGCTGTGAACGGCGCAAAGTCCTCCCACCCGGTGTACGGGTGGGGCCCGAAGAACGGCTTTGTCTACCAAAAGGCATACCTGGAACTTTTCGTGCCGTCCTACTTGGTTGACGAGCTGATCGCGCGGATCGAGAAGAACGAAGACCTTACGTACCACGCCGTCAACAAATCTGGTGAGCTGAAGACAAACACCCGCGACAGCCCGAACGCTTTGACCTGGGGTATCTTTGCGGGACGAGAGGTTATCCAACCGACGATCGTGGAAACGATCAGCTTCCTTGCCTGGAAGGACGAGGCGTACAGCCTGGGCGAAGAATGGGCCAAGTGCCATGATGCCCCGACCCCGAGCAGGAAACTGATTCAGGGTCTCATGGACGACTGGTACCTTGTCAACATTGGTAAGTTCCACCGATCAGTGGAATCCCGCAGTATGCTGATTATCGGCGGCAGTCAACAACGACTTCCACAACACCTATGATCTTTTCGAGCTGTTCAAGGGTTTGACCGTGAAGGACCTCGGCGTCGAGGTGCCCGCGGACAGTGCGGCGCTAAAGCCCGAATTGAACGGAACTTCTAAGCAGAACGGCGATGCCAAAGAGCCGAATGGCACGTCCGCCGAGATTGCGAGCAAGAACTAAGGAGACCGCGACATCCGCTTCCCAGCCAACAACTTTTTTCAACATCTCTCAACGATAAGCGAACAACTGGCAAGCGCGGAAAAGTTTATGCCGACACGATTGAAGACCTCTCAACGATTTCTTCCTGAGCGTTGTATTTCAACATATGTTCCCATATACCCCACTGGCTGTTTTGATCTTGTCCCTACACATTTCTCATTCAACACTATAATCCACCTGATAGAGCTCGACGCGGACCGGACCCGGGATGCCACGTTAGTCGAGAGACCGCGATCACTATTCAACATTGCAAACTGGGCGTTGGAGTTGGGACCATGGCAGCGACAGGTTGAACGAAAATCAAGGAGTGAGATCCTCTTCAACATTGGATATGGAGTCGCTTGACTGGTTTGGAATACTGGATATGCCTTTCGTCTTGTCCGAGAACAAAGACGAATGAAAAGCTTTCAACATGTAGCATAGAATATATTACTAACAATATAACAATAACTAAGTTAAATCAATTGTTGTATCTGAACAGAGGCTCTGTCAACGCCCTGTGGCGTGACTCAACCGGTTGTTTGAGCCTCTCGATAGCGTTTTACTAGTGCGACAAAAGCGAGACAGTTACATTCGGAAAGGGTTCCTGGAACGGTGCCTGCGCCTGATACCAAGAGAAAGGAGCCAAGCCATCCGACTTGCCAGCGGGAGCCAGAAACCATGCTGTATGTATCACACGAGATCCAACGGACACCATCGCAGCAGGAGAGCACACAAGCTGAACATCATCATCCATCGGGGCGGAATACGGTACGCTTACTGCTTACTTTACTGGGACGCTACCCGTAAAATGGTGTATTTTTGCGAGCAGGGAAAGCCACGTCGCACGGCAGCCCGGCTTTCTCGGATTCGCGAGTATTACAGGTCTGGTACTTCTGACTGACAGGGTCTGTAAGGCTCCGCATTCTTACGGGAACGCTCCGTGGTTCATCGGACTGGGCGAGAGCGAGTGAATCCTCTTCGCACACCACAGTCGCTGGACAGTGAGACTAGGGCTTTGTTGGGTGGGTCGGTACGAGATAGAAGAGGCTGGGCGGCGGGCCTCACGCTAGACGGCTTTGGGGGGGGCGGGCAGAGGCGACGGTGGCTAGATTCGGTGATATGTCTGACTCCAGGGCTCGCTGTTCACCATTTGGGGACTTGAATAATACACAGGTAGATAACCCAGCCTGTAGAGGGACGGCCAAGAGAGAAAGCACTCCGGAATACGAGTCAGCCGCATAATCCTGATTTATCATAGGGCTGCCAGGAACCGAGATGTCTCGTATTTCGACACTAAACTCTCGCCAACAGATGCACGGTCGGCTGTCTGACACGTTGCTAGCTTAGACCGCCATGCTTCCTGGCTGCCCTTAACAGGCTGTGTCTCGGATATAGATTAATATTTCTTCTAGTGTGTTGGACTATTTCTGTCTGGTCCGGTTCCTGGTGCATACCATCACCCATACTTAGCCCTAACTACAGTGCAGGTTAGAGCCAAACCAGAGCTAGGCCTAGCATTGGCTAGTCTGAAAAAAATCAGAGTCGCTTTGGCCTTGGTACGACCCGTTTACCAGGCACTCCCAGCTGCGTTCATTTGGCAGGTTTCACATAGGACATTTTCTACTAATCACCGTACTTCCTGGTCTTCGGGTTGATAATAATACAGGACCTGTATGCATGCGCTGTCTGTCTCTTATGCGAACACCTCTATCGCCACGGCTTTATTTAGACTGTGTACAGCCTGTCGGGCGATGTCTTCCGGGTCCAGTTAGGGCTCCACAAGGGCCACGGCCTCCCGCAAAGGCCACGCACAGTACAGTATCACAATACGCGGCGTACGGTAATATCAATCGTTCTCGCTTCGTCTTTCCTAGTCGCTCCACGGTCTCGTCTAGCTCGAAAAACTACCATGAAACACTTACATGTTCTAATCTTAGCCTGCAAAGGGGCTCAATCCCCCATCTTCCTGATCTCACAGTCAGTGGAGAGGGGGGAAAAAAAAGAAATACTATGGGTCATTTCCACAGTGGGATGAGCTTCAAGCCCCAGCATCGTCTATACCGACGCTCAAGATGACATGACCGGGGGCCCTTTGCTGACCCTCTTGTCTGCCTCAACTCTTGCCGGACGCCTCTCTCGGCCTTCGGCTTGAAACCCTGTCTCTCTTCCTGCAGGTAATCCTGCCTCTTCTCCATCGCGTCTTTCGACTTTTTCGCCATTTCCCTCTTCTCCCTCTTCTTCCCACGTTCTTTCGTTTTGTTGTCGTCGTTTCTTCCTGCATATCGCTCGTTATCAGTGCTTCCGGGATCCCCAAAGACGGAAAAGCAAGGCGCTGCGGCAATCCTGTACTTCTAATCAGCCAACCCAGTCTCGCCGAGTCTCGTTCTGGCCTGCCTGCCTGTCTATCTCCGACGTTCGCTGTTATTATACGACACATGTTGCATATATAGAGATTATCATTCTTCGAGCGGCTGCCGATCATGAAGTGGGGGCATGCAGGTGCCCTGGTTGCGCTCTTCGCCGCAACCGCATTCTCCTGGCCCTACGATGAATCCCTCGTCCGATACAACATCAACGATAACGAGGACGCGACGAATCCCACCGAATATTACCAAACATGGCCCAACCACACGGGCAAATACTTCCCCTCGCCCGAGAACTGGCGGTTCCCGTTCTACACCCTCTTCCTGGATCGCTTTGTCAACGGCGATCCCACCAACGACAATATCAATGGGACGCCCTACGAACACGATTTGGGCTCGAATCAAATTCGTCATGGCGGCGATGCTCACGGTCTTCTTGATACTTTGGATTACTTGCAGGGAATGGGCATCAAGGTCTGTACTGAATGCGGCCACGCTCCCGGTTCTCGGCTGACTGGTGCAGGGCCTGTATCTGGCGGGAACCGTTCTGATGAACGAACCCTGGAACTATCACGGCTTCTCGCCCGTTGATACCACCTTGCTTGACCAGCATTTCGGTGATCTCGAGTTCTGGCGCTACGCGATTGAGGAGATTCACAAACGGAACATGTATGTCATGTTTGACAACACCATTTCCACGTAAGTATAGCATGCTTATTTAAAACCTGTTTGGCACTCGGTGGCTAATTGGATGCAGAATGGGCAACCTTCTCAGTTTCAAGGGCCATTTGAACATCAGCGCTCCATTCTCCGTCGATGGCTATGAGGTTCTCTATAAAGGCGACCGCCGCTACGTGGACTTCCAAATTGGAAACGAGTATAATGAGACATGCGACTACCCCCGATTCTACAATGAAACCGGCTATCCTGTCCATCCGTATGTGTATGATATGCTGGACGGGTGTCACGATAGCGACTTCGACCAGTACGGGTCTATCGAGGCCTTCGGTGTCTACCCGGACTGGAAACGTCAGCTTGCCAAGTTTGCCTCCGTCCAGGATCGCTTGCGTGAATGGTATCCTAGCGTCAGGCAGAGGTTGATCCAACACTCCTGCAACATCATTCGCTCCCTGGATATCGATTCCTTCCGCTACGACAAAGCTACTCAGGCCACTGTGGACCCGCTTGGGGAAATGTCTTTCGCCTATAGAGAGTGCGCTCGCGAAGTCGGGAAAAACAACTTCTTCCTCTCCGGCGAGATTACTGGCGGAAATAATTTCGGTTCCATTTATGTCGGCCGCGGAAAGCAGAAAAACATGTGGCTCAATTCGTCGGATGATGCCTTTCGCCTATTGAACGAATCGGAGCCTCAGCATTATATCCGGCCAGAGGGTTATGAAGCCATTGACGGTATCGCATTCCATTACTCGATATATCGTTCCCTTACTCGATTCCTGGGCATGGATGGCAACCTCGAGGCGGGCTACGACCTTGAGGTTGACTTCACTGAAGCCTGGGAAACTATGCTGAGGTCTAATGATATGATCAATGCCAACAACGGCGAACTTGACCCTCGACACATGTACGGAACCACAAATCAGGATGTTTTCCGTTGGCCGGCGCTCCAGTGGGGCATGGAGAGGCAGCTTCTGGGTCTGTTCGTTGTGACGCTGCATCTGCCTGGCATCCCGACGCTACTCTGGGGCGAGGAACAGGCCTTCTACGTCCTGGATTCAACTGCCGCTAACTATATATACGGCCGCCAATCCATGTCCTCTGCCACAGCGTGGAAGACCCATGGCTGCTATACGATTGGATCGACTCAATACTACAAGTGGCCACTGGAGAGAGGCTTGCACGGCTGCCACGACCAAGCAGTCACTTATGATCACCGGGACCCTTCTCACCCCGTTCGGAATATCCTCAAGCATATGTTCCAGATTCGTGAGCAGTTCCCTTCAGTGAATGATGGGTGGATGGTCAAGACATTGTCCAATATAACAGAGGGTGTTTATTACCCTGGCTCTAACGGAACTGTCACGAAGACTGGTTTGTGGTCTGTAGTCCGTGGCCAAGTAGAAGGTGTGCAAGACTTGGGATCTGGGAATCAGTCCGTGTGGCTCGTGTACCAGAATCTCAACCGCACCAAGGATTACGACCACGGCTGCAGCTCTAACGAGACCTCTGTGTTATCGCCTTTCCCGCCCGGCACTACTGTCAAGAATTTGCTGTACCCCAATGACGAGCACACGCTGACGGAGCCTCGTTTTGAAGTCGTCGACAAGTCTCTTGGGTGTCTCGACCGCTTGACAATGAAGGCCTTCGGATTTAACGTCTATGTTCCCAAGGAGAAGTTTACCACGCCCCGGCCTATGATCACCAGGATGACTCCTGGTCATGATGTACCGTTTCACTCCAAGGTCGCGGCCGACAAGTCCGAGGATATACCCGTGAGCATATATTTCTCTACCGAAATGGACTGCGACTCTGTGACGGACTCCATGTCCGTTACCTCGTCCACAGAAATCGCGAAGATAGCGTCGGTCAACAAGGGCAGCGCCAACTGCAAAAACGTTCCTCCAAACAACGTCACGTATATCGGCGAAATTCCATCAGTCTGGGAATGGTCTGCCAACTTGACCGATGTTTACAACGGTATTCATCGGTTGACCGTCAGAAACGCAACGGACGTTAACGGAGAGAGCACGAATGCAGTCGACCATTTCCTGATTCGCGTTGGCCAACATGACAATCCGATGATTTTCACAGGTGCGAACTATTCTAGCAGTCTGCTCCATATGCACGAGAACGGTACCCTCTATATCCAGCATCATGCTGCCGGGGCTGACAAATATCGCTACTCGACGAATTGGCAATCGACCTTCTCCAACTGGATACCGTACCATGGCGGAAACGATTCAATCAAAGAAGGCCCATGGTCAGGGACAGAGGCGCAACAATGGGAGGGAAAGCATGTGCGCGTCGAATACTGGAACAAGCTTGAGGGTAGCAGCGACTATGTCCAGGAGGGCGACTACGGATGGAACAAGAAACATACGCGGCGCTTCCCCCATCTCTACTTCAATGGGCCTTACAACCAATATGGATTCGATGCGGGCCTCGACAACAATATGAGGCAGGACGCCGGTGGTTTGTGGGAATACAGGTTTATGGTCGAGTGGCCCGCGATAGGCCAAGTGAATGTCTGGGGTATGAACCCTGACGGCCAACCTGATACCACTCAAGTGTACGGAGACGTGGACAGTGACTTGGTCTTGGATCGTATGCCTCCGTCGTCACTGGCCACGAACGTGATCAACATCACAGACCATCCGCCCAAGCCTTACACGGCATGGAGGGTTCAGATTGATGACGGCACCTTGCAATTCCAACTCCTACCAACAGGGTCCAAGGACGCTCAAATGGCGGTGTATTTTCTGCTTTGGGTTGTCCCCATTCTAACGGCGGCTGCGGTCGTGTACGCGTTCATGAAGACTTTCTACCAGGTCAAGTTCAATCCAGTCGGAGTGAGCGAGAAGAAGTCAATTATTCCACTAGCCATCAGGAGGAAGATGAAAAAGCGCGGCGTCGAAGAAGGGGAAGCGGCGAATCCCTTGATGCGTCTCGCGAACAGGTCCGGTTTTCTCCAGAGCACACCTGCACTCGACACCGGCGCTGCTGGCAAGCGAACTGTTCTGATTGCCACCATGGAGTACGATATCGAGGACTGGGCGATCAAGATCAAGATCGGTGGTCTTGGTGTGATGGCACAGCTGATGGGAAAACATCTCGGGCATCAGAACGTCATCTGGGTCGTTCCCTGCGTCGGCGGCATTGACTACCCCGAGGATGAACCGGCGGAGTCGATGTTTGTGACGATTCTTGGGAACGCGTATGAAGTCAAAATACAGTACCATACGCTGAGGAATATCACGTATGTCATCTTGGATGCGCCCGTCTTCCGCCAGCAAACGAAGTCCGAGCCCTATCCATCTCGAATGGATGACTTGGACAGTGCCATCTATTACTCCGCCTGGAACCAGTGCATTGCGCATGCGATCAAACGATTCCCCATTGATTTGTATCACATCAATGACTACCACGGCTCCGTTGCTCCGCTCTACCTACTTCCTCAGTCGGTCCCCATTTGCCTGTCGCTTCATAATGCCGAGTTCCAAGGCCTGTGGCCGATGCGTACTCAGAAGGAGAAAGGGGAGGTGTGTTCTGTTTTCAATCTTGACATCGATATCGCTCGTCGTTATGTCCAATTCGGTGAGGTCTTCAACTTGCTGCACGCTGGTGCAAGCTACCTTCGCATCCACCAGCAAGGATTTGGTGCTGTGGGCGTGTCGAAGAAGTATGGAAAGCGCTCGTACGCCCGCTATCCAATTTTCTGGGGCCTGAAGAAAGTCGGCAACCTGCCGAACCCTGATCCTTCTGACACCGGCGAATGGAACAAGGAGCTGCCCAAAGAGACAGACATGCGGGTCGACGCAGAATACGAGGCGGCCAGGGGCCCGCTTAAGCGTCAAGCCCAGGAATGGGCAGGCCTTGAGCAGAACCCCGATGCCGATCTGATGGTGTTCGTTGGGAGATGGTCTATGCAAAAGGGAGTTGACCTTATCGCCGACGTTATGCCTGCTATCCTCGAAACTCGCCCCGGTGCTCAGCTTATCTGCATTGGGCCGGTAATTGATCTCTACGGTAAATTTGCCGCTCTGAAGCTCGATCGAATGATGAAGGTATACCCTGGGCGCGTCTTCTCGAAGCCGCAGTTCACCGCGCTGCCTCCGTTCATCTTCTCTGGCGCAGAGTTTGCCTTGATCCCATCGCGGGATGAGCCGTTCGGTCTTGTGGCTGTCGAGTTTGGTCGCAAAGGTGCCCTGGGAATAGGTGCACGTGTTGGTGGCCTCGGTCAAATGCCTGGCTGGTGGTACAATGTCGAATCCACGACCACCGCGCATCTCCTGCACCAGTTCAAAGTTGCAATCGACAATGCACTGAGTTCGAAAGACGACGTGAGAGCACGGATGCGCGCGCGCTCTGCTAAGCAGCGGTTCCCGGTTGCTCAGTGGCTTGAGGACCTGGACATATTGCAGTCCACCTCGATCCGGCTTCACAGCAAAGGGCGCGCGAAGTCGCACGGCCTGCCACAATCGCCATCTGGCGCCAACACTCCGTACATGATGGCTATGTCGCCAATCGCCTCCTCTGGGCCACCAACTCCTACCGGGATACAAACACCTCCTGCGCTCCATTCGAGAGAGCCGAGTTACTCGAGCGTCAATCGCCTAAGTAATATTGGCTCTCAGCAGAGAAATACCATTGTTTACAGTCGAGACCAAAGCCCTGGCGGCAACGAGACGCCCAAGTCGGGACTTAGCCGACAGCTTTCTCTCGGTGTGCGGTCCGGCCCTGGCCACGTTCAGCATCGCGGCCGTCGCCGGCTGAAAAAGAGCAATGCCCCGGACCTGCAAGATAACACTGTCTCCAATGTCACGGAACTTGACGACGATAGTGACGAAGATATTGCTGCTAGTTTCTACGGCGAGGAAGAGTATACGCTGACTCCCGAGCAGGCGGAGGCAGGGCGACGAGTTGAGTCTGGCCAACACAGCAGCCAGGTAGGGTCTCCATCTCCCAGAGACTATCTCAGCGTCAAGCATCCAAGCCAGCAGTCTGCTGGCCAAATCAGGAATGTCAGCTCTCCGACTACACCTGGAACTCCGACAGTTGATGACTCGCTAATTCCTCCCTCGAGATCCTTTACGGAGCCCGGAAATCGCTTCAGCAGCTCGTCCGCGCTGTCGGTTGACTCTGTTGTTGGAGACAAGAAGGATTTCAAGCTGCAAAAAGTTGACCCGTTCTTTACGGACAGCAGTGGCGAGTTTACCAGGGTGTTTGAGAAGAGGCTCGAAGACCTCAGCGGCTCCAACTCCGAGTCCCAGCTCTGTATCGAGGAGTACCTTGTGAAGAGCGAGAAGAAGTGGTTTGACAGGTTTAGGGACGCAAGGCTTGGCCGCAACCATTCGCCGGCTCCTTCAGTCCACCGCGGCAACCTACGCGCCAACTCGCCTGTGGGCTCTTTCGTTGATGACTCCGTGTCGCGCGAAAGTGGCAGTCTCGAACAGAAGGACGAAGAAGAAGACGACGAGTTCCTGCTTGGAAACGACTATGTTCCGCCAAATGGTCTGAAGAAATGGATGGAGCTTCGCCTCGGCGATTGGCCCATGTATTCGTTTTTGCTCGGCCTGGGACAGATCATTGCGGCAAACTCGTACCAAATCACGCTGCTGACGGGCGAGGTCGGACAATCGGCCGAAAAACTCTATGGAATCGCGACTGTCTACCTGGTGACGTCCATAATATGGTGGTTTCTCTTCCGAACCCTCAAGGCTGTGACTATTCTTTCTATCCCATGGGCTCTGTACGGGCTCGCCTTCCTCATGATTGGTCTCGCGCATTTCGAACCCGACATGTTCGCTCGCGGTTGGATCCAAAACGTCGCAAGCGGTGTTTACGCCGCCGCCTCCTCTAGTGGCTCCTTGTTCTTTGCGCTGAACTTTGGCGACGAGAGCGGTGCTCCTGTCAAGGAGTGGGTGTTCCGTGCATGTATGATTCAAGGAACCCAGCAGGCCTATATCATTGCCCTGTGGTACTGGGGATCGACGTTGGCGAGTACGCCCGCCAAAGGGCACCCCGAGGAGAACATTTCAAACTCCTGGAAAATGACGTACGTACTGCAGTGATCCTATTTGGCAGGCACCTCGCTAACGACTGACAGCGCCATCTGCACTCCGATTGCTGTACTCCTTTGGTGTATCGGATTGCTCATTTTCTTCGGCTTGCCGAAGTTCTACCGCCAGACACCGGGCAAGGTCCCTTCGTTCTACAAGTCTGTATTCCGGCGCAAGATCGTCCTCTGGAGTTTCGTGGTGGTCATCATCCAGAACTTCTTCCTGAGCGCGCCGTATGGACGCAATTGGAGCTGTAAGCTGCCCCGTGGAGATTATACATTGGGTGAATCCGTGCTGACATTTCTATCTTCTAGTCCTCTGGAGTTCAAATCACGCCGAATCCTGGCAGATCGGGCTTCTTGTCGTTCTTTTCTTTGGCTTTGTATGGGCGTTGGTTCTGCTCCTCATGGGCTACCTGTCCAGATCGCACAGCTGGATTCTGCCCGTGTTCGCCTGCGGTCTTGGGGCACCGCGCTGGGCGCAAATCTGGTGGGGAGTTTCAGGGTCCGGTCTCTACCTGCCGTGGACCACCAACTACGTGGCCGGGGCGCTGGTGTCTCGAAGTCTCTGGCTGTGGCTCGGCGTTTTGGACGCGCTGCAGGGCCTTGGGTTTGGCATGATCCTCCTGCAGACGCTGACTCGCATGCATATCTGCTTCACATTAATTGTGTCGCAGGTCCTGGGCTCCATTGCAACAATCTGCGCCAGGGCATTTGCGCCGAATAATATCGGACCGGGCCCTATTTCGCCGGATATCACCCGCGGCGCGGCCGCCGTTGCAAATGCTTGGTTCTGGATCGCCATATTCTTCCAGCTATTGGTCTGGTAAGTCCTCTCGTATCTTCGCGTTATTGCGCCAGTCACATCTAACCTGTCTCCTCTCAGCGTCGGGTTCTTGTGGTTCTTCCGCAAAGAGCAGCTTTCCAAACCATAGACGTGCTGCCCATGCCAGCGCAGCAACGAACGAACATGACTGCATCACCATTTGCCTTCGCATGGCCTTTTCGATCTAATATGCATTTTCGTCCTGGCATCTATTCGCATGAATGAGCGTTGTTGATGATCTCCTGCTATATCCAGAAAGGAGATTGGGAAAAAAAAAAGAGAAATCCTCTTTTTGGTATATCTTCCCCTTGTCCATCGACGTGACTTGGATGGAGGGAGACTTGACTTGGACTGTATATTATTTGTTTTCTTTGGATACTTGATTCCCTCCCTCCCCCCGTCAGATCCTTCCCTCCATACCATCCCTCCTCCCCTGGCGGCAGCCAACCTGCCGTATTTCAAAACTTTCAAACGGACTGTGTGATTTTCTGAGCTCCTTCCTTACGGCATCGAATGCATTGTACAGCGGGGTCACATTCCTTGATCTTTTTGGTTCTAATTGGAGTCGTGCCGAGCATTTGTCTCTAAGTGCGATTTTTTGGGTGTATCTATTTCTGTGTCTGAGAATATAATTTTTGGGTCGTTTTTCTTTTGGTCATGTGTGCTGGACGTTATTGAAAAGAAAGCATGGCGCGGAAATAAAGCAATCGAGATGACAGCTTATTATGAATAAATATACAGGTTATTTGAACTGTTATTATTAACCCTAGTGCGAATACTAGCTAGGTTTTCCCAAACAAACAGAGCTAAAAAGAACAGGGTTTATCCTTCCTTGAACAAAAGCGAAATGGCATGAGCGGTCATTACTTATGAGAGACGGACGAACGAATGGACAGGCGGGAAATCGACCAATCTACCACTCCAAAGGCTCGGTTTTGACATCCCCCCGATTAGTCTTCGGGACAGGCGTGGCTTCGACCATGTTGGCGCCGCGCTTGCCATTGCCACGCTTCAGGTACCCACTGCCGTCGAGCCAGGGGGTGTCGAGGGTGCGTCGGGACTCGAAGACACGGATCTTATCCTCGAGCTCGAGGGTCAGGCCGATGTCATCGAGGCCGTTGACGAGACAGTGCTTGTGGAAGGCGTCGACGTCGAAGCCGGCGAGGACGCTGCCTTGCGCGTCCTTGATCTGCTGGTTGATGAGGTCGACGTCGACTTCGCGGCCGGCGCGGGCCTCGGCGGCGATCTTGTGCAGGGCTGCCTCGTCGCTGACGACGATGGGGAGCATGCCGTTCTTGAAGGTGTTGTTGAAGAAGATGTCGGCGAAGGACGGGGCGATGATGCATTTGATGCCGAAGTCGAGGAGCGCCCACGGCGCGTGCTCGCGCGAGCTGCCGCAGCCGAAGTTCGGGCCCGTCACGACCAGGATCTGCGAGTTGCGGTAGACGCCCTGGTTGAGGATGAAGTCCGGCGCTTCCGCCCCGTCCTTGTAGCGCAGGTCGTTGAACAGCGCACTTCCGAGCCCCGTGCGCTTGATCGTCTTCAGGAACTGTTTGGGGATGATGGCGTCCGTGTCGACATTGGCGCGGTCCATGGGTGCCGCGATGCCTTTGAGCGTGGTGAATTTCGGCAGGCCCGCGCTCTTGCCCAGGGCGGTGTTCGCGTGCGGCTCGTTGTCGGCCGGGAAATCCATGATTCGGTCCAGCTCTTCCTCCGACTCGATCGCGTCGTTCGTGTCTTGTTGGACGTCTACCTTGGGATGCGCCTTGACGACGGGGCTGGTGGTGACATGTTCGCGGACATCCGCGAGCTTGCCCACGATGGCAGCGGCGGCTGCCATTGCCGGGGACATGAGGTGGGTGCGGCCGCCTGCGCCCTGGCGGCCCTCGAAGTTGCGGTTGGAGGTGCTCGCGCACCGCTCCTGCGGCGAGAGGATATCGGGGTTCATGCCCAGGCACATGGAGCAGCCGGCCTCTCTCCACTCAAAGCCGGCGTCAATGAAAATCTGGTCGAGGCCCTCGGCTTCGGCCTGTTTCTTGACCAGCCCGGATCCGGGGACGACCATTGCGCGCTTGACATTGGGGGCGACCTTTCTGCCGCTGACGACCTTGGAGGCTGCTCGCAGGTCCTCGATACGGGCGTTCGTGCAGGAGCCGATGAACACCTTGTCCAGCTCGATGTCCTGCATGAGGGTTCCGGCCGTGAGGCCCATGTACTCGAGGGCGCGTTTGCAGGAAGCTTTGCGGGTTTCATCCTCGAAGTCATCTGGGCCAGGAACCACGCCGGTGATTGGGATAACGTCCTGCGGGGAGGTACCCCAGGAGACTGTGGGGATGATGTCCTTGCCATCGAGCAGGACAGTCTTGTCATAAACAGCGCCCTCATCTGAGGCAAGGCTCTTCCAGTAGCTAACGGCTCTCTTCCATTCAGCGCTGTCTTGCTTGGGCGCCAGCGGCCGGCCCCGGAGATAGTTGAAGGTAGTCTCGTCGGGAGCAATCATACCCGCACGCGCACCAGCCTCAATGGACATGTTGCACATGGACATCCGGGCCTCTATGCTCAGCCCTCGGATAACCGATCCACAGTATTCAATAACGGCGCCGGTTCCTCCAGCTGTACCGATAACGCCAATGATATGGAGGATAACATCCTTGCTGGTAACACCGGCGGGCAGCTGGCCGTCGACCTGGATGCGCATGTTCTTGCTCTTGCGGGTGATGAGAGTCTGAGTGGCAAGAACGTGCTCGACCTCACTGGTGCCAATACCAAAAGCGAGCGACCCAAACGCGCCGTGTGTTGAGGTGTGGCTGTCACCGCAGACAACAGTCGTGCCCGGGAGCGTAAAGCCCTGCTCGGGACCGATGATGTGGACAATCCCCTGGCGCTTGTCGCCCATGCCAAAATATGTGAGACCGAAATCCTTAACGTTATCTTCGAGGGTGGAGCATTGGAGGCGGGAATCGTTTTCTTCGATGAACTCGTCGACGCTCTTGAAGTTCTTCCGCGAGGAGGTGGGAATGTTCTGGAGCGAGTTAGGACAACGACTATTGCGATGGACGGGGTGAAATACATGATCGACGGTCACCAAGGTGCAGTCCGGCCTGCGGACCTTCCTGGAGGCATTCTTAAGGCCTTCGAAAGCTTGCTGCGACGCCGGTTAGCTTGGGGCGGATTGCGACTGGATGCGACAGGTGAACAACATACTGGAGAAGTCACCTCATGGACGAGATGTCTGTCTAAAACAAAAGTTAGAACACGACCGACAGAAGGATTACATCCTCAACTCACCGATATACAGCAGAATGGTGCCACCCTCCTGCTCGTTGACAATATGGGCATCCAGGACCTTATCGTACAAGGTCTTGGGCTTCTTATCAGCGGAGGGCATGGCGGCGGCGAGGGGGTACGGGGATGCGAAAGACAAGCCTGGAGAGATCAAGGCAATCGGCCAGAGAACGAGGATGGAGAACGACGAGCAGCGAGACGTTTACAGCCGCAAAAGAGGGCTGCGATGTCGCTTTTCACCTCCAGAGGGGTCCCCGATCTCGGCCGGTCAGCGTCCAATGCCTGCCTGCTGATTGGCTCCTACATGCCCCACAAGGGTCCTCGGGGCCGATGCCGGTCGCCTCGCTTATGCTCGCTTATGTCCGCTTATGCCCGGCACATAGCATAGTTGTGCAGTGTATTTCGGCGTGGGGCATCAGTCGGTTTCGCCAGTTGTGCAGAAGTCGCCCTTGAGCCTTACCATACGATACCTCTTCCCTTTTATATTGACCCTACTATATATCTGGAAATGAAATCAATCTAATTATATCAATGCATTGCTTTATACTACCTCCAGAGTAGAAATGCTTCACCATGCACTTCACCCGTTTCCACAATCCACATCCTGCCAATTCAGTCCATGCCAATGGGCTTGGAGGCCTTCACAAATGCGTAGGAAGCACTACCCGCCAGAAGCCCGGTCGCCTTACCAGACAGCCTGGGGTCTTGCCCGATGAGGTTACTCGGGAACCCGATATCGAACGGCGTGACGCTTTCCAGGTATTCGATTTGCTCCGGCGTCAGCTTGATCTCCAGGGCCCGGATATTGTCACGCAGATGCTCGACCTTCCTCCCACCAACGATCGGGAACACGTTCGGGGTCTTGGCCATAACGTAGGCAATGGCAACGGCCGTTATCGATTCGATTCCGTGCTCCGCGGCGACTTTAGAGAGCGCTTCACTCGCCCTCACGTCGGCTTCTGTCTGGTCGGCTCCGAAAAACTTTCGCAGTCCTTCGCCCTGGGCCTTTCTTTCGTCAAGTGCCTTTTGCGTCTGGAATTTGCCGCCGCCAATAACGCCCCACGGAGCAAGCGCCATGCCAAAGTGGCGTGCCATAGGGATGATCTCACGCTCGAAGTCTCGGTCCGTCACACTCCATTTACCCTGGTAAATGGTGAATGGGGTCTTCCCATGATCCCGCGCATATGTGTTGGCCGCGCTGACGATCCACGCCGGGGTGTCGGAAACGCCCAAGTACAGAACTTTCCCCTGCTCGACCAGAATTTGGAGACTGTCCATCACCTCTTCGATCGAGGTGGTATAGTCCCAATAATGCAGGTACAGGATATCAATCCAGTCTGTGCCCAGTTTCTTTAGGGAGTCTCGCACACTCATATGCAGGCTCCGGCGGTGATTCCCGCTGTGGTTCGGAACACGGCCCTTGCCCATGGAATACCACTTGTAGTCCGCAGTGAATTTCGTTGCAAGGACAAGCTGGTCGCGGTTCTTGCGAGCCGCCATCCACTCTCCCAGCCATTGCTCGGACTGCTCATTTTGATAATTGCAGGCGGTATCGATAAAGTTACCGCCGGCTTCGAAGTAGGCGTCTAGGAGCTTAAAAGACGATTCTTTGTCCATTGAGCCCATTGATTCAGTCCATGCATCGCCGATGGACATTGCTCCTAGCTGCAGCGGCGATACACGGAGTCCGGCCGTTGATGATAGAATGCGGTATCGGCCCAGCTCTGTCGCTGGCTCGGGGGCTGGGGCAAACATTCCAGACATGGTTGGCGTTAAGAAATGAAGACGCAGGGAGAAGAAATGTGGTTGTATTCGGTGAGGTAGCTGACTTTTGACCTCGAAGACGCGAGTCGTCGCGGCTTTTATAAGTGTGTGGCATGTGTTCTTGTCATGCTGTGACCGTGCTAGATGGATTTAAGCGTGTTAACTCCGGCGGAGTGGCGGCGATGTGCAAGTTCGACAAGCAGCATCGACTCACATCCCGCAAATCAAATGCGAGGCGTAAATTTGGCATTTGTAATACAGAACAATGCTAGCAGAGGAGTTTGTGGAATCATCGAGGATAAGGCCGTGTCGGAGTTAGCGCTATATCCGGAACACCGCAGTGAGAGCGGGTGAGCAAAGCCCCAGTAGAGGGAAGAAAGAAAGTGAAGAAAGAAAGGAGCCAAATCTGTCGCTCTATAGGTAGCACCAATTCTATTCGATATGGGGTCTCCAGAAACCCAACTGCGAAGGCTCCAGTTCTTGTCTATACTCCCGGTCCAAAAGCCAGGTTGTCTTCTCGAAAAACCACCAGGGCCAGCCGATGTCGTATAAGCAGGCCAACGACTCCGCAAATGGTCTGCACGGCCACCATGCTCAGTGCAAGCCGGTCCTCCCTCATCGGCCCCATCCACACCAGCCACAGGTTGAGGAGAGTGAGGTTGGTGGACTCTATTATCTGGCCGTCGTCATTCTTCTTAATGCGCACCAGCCATAGTCTTTGAAGGATTTCCAAAGTGACAGCGACAAATGGGGAGGGAGGCGCATTCCATTCCGTTACAGACACGTCCAGTAACCCGGTCACGCTATTGAATTTAGGCAACCGGTGGCGAGGACACGGAATCATGCCAAAGAGTTGCGGGGTCGAGTACAAAAAGTTGAAGACCTGGGGAACAAACAGCAGCAATAATGTCTTGCTGAAGTGTCCCAGGATCCCGACAACGGCAAATACCATGCCAGCGAAGTAGCAGTATGTGTCGCCCACAAAGACCTTCGCCGGGTACCAGTTATGTGACAGTAATGCCAATGAGGCCCCAACAAATGGCAGCAAGAAATAAATGGAAAATAGATGCGAGTCGGTTGCCGGGTGCGGGTACGGGGTGATCGGTGCCAGATACAGCACATCATTCGCTATTAGCAGTACCGCGATCACCAGAGATTGAGCAACCTCCACTCCGTTAACCCCAGCCAGCATGTTGATAGACTGGGGGCAGAAAGTAGCAACCGCGGCCATATACACGTAGTACAGCCATCCGAGATCGATGAAATGGCCCAGATAGGGTTGCAGGGGCACAGGGACAACGACGTGTGTGACACCGAAGTCGACAAAGTACACTGTCAGCATCGGTATTGAACCGAAAGCAGGAATCAATACTTTGTGTCTCCAGCGGATGTCCAAGAGATCATCGCCTATCCCCAGGATGACAATACCCTGGAGAGAGAGGACGCCGGAGAGATACGAAGCAAGCTAGAAGGCTCCTGGTCAGTAACATGCGTAACCCTAAGTGGTCAATGAGAATACACAAACCTTTCCGTGCGGAAACCGGTGCAAAATCCGCCCTGTCTCGACATGCTGCATTTCAACGACGACGTCTCGGTTTCCTCCTCCAGACGTCGCCGCAACGATGTCCTTGTAGAAGGCGAATGGGATAAAGAAAATGAGCGCCAGAAGATATACAATTGCGCTGACAGCCCCCATTGTTTCTGGTCTGTACCAATCAGCGTCCTTCGCCAAAGGATATCTCGGGAGTCGACTCGTACATTTCAGGTCTTCTTGGTTTGCCCATATCCCTTCCCTTCAGGCCTGCTTTCATAAACACAGGCACAAGCCATCTTATGAAGGAGAAAGTGACTGCAAAGGCAATCCCACTGAAGGCAATTGACGCTGCTAGAGGCGCGCCATCGCCCTGGAAGGCATTGGCTAGGATGCCAATGCAGATCCCCACAAGCACCAGGAGACGCCAGGCCTCCTTACGGGAGAGGGTAGCCGCGTAATTCATCGCAGCCAGAATATTTCCGCATGTCTCTTCAACGGAGAGTTCTATGGGACTGAGTCGAACTGGCCAGAGGAAATGCTAGCTGGCTCCTCTTCTGCCGGCAGTATCTGCCCGCCCTGTAGCGGTGAAGAGCATAAGCCGCGCCTTTCCTGATACGGAAGCACTAATGACTCATCCAGTTGTGCATCACGTGCAGGACCACCCCGGCTTCATGGAATGCTTCTGGCCTGCAGAGTGTCAGATTCACCCGCGATCGAGACTGACTCCGCGCATACAATTAGTCCCTGCGAGGTGGATTGCAGCCTTCAGTCGGTGGGATTCCCAGGTCCCTGCAAAATGTCTGGATTCGCCGACTTCGACACGGGCCACCGCGACCTGGTTACCGTCACCAAGTTCAATTTCTATGGCAACCGCATTCTGACAGCGTCGTCCGACCATCGAATGAAAGTCTGGGATCGCAAAGATGGCGAATGGCAGTTGACAGACACATGGCGTGCTCATGACGCTGAGATACGCGATGTAAGCCACCATGGCCCGAGGCGCCAACGTCCATCTTAATAGTACATGTATTGAATGTCCTACAGGCAACTTGGAACGGCCCATTTACAGGTCAGCATCTTGTCAGCGTGGGCGAGGATATGAAATGCAAGATCTGGCAGGAGGATGTAATGCAACCGCCTAATTCAGGCCGGCGCTTCAAGGCGGTTTTTCGCCTGACAGCACCGTATCGACATCCGTTTGTCTCGGTTGATTTTCGCAACATTGGCCTGGATACGTGGCTCGCCGTTATCACTCGGGACGGGTACTTGATGGTTATGGAGCCCGTAACCCCAGACAATCTCTCTGACTGGCAGCCTCTCGACCAATTTCGAGTATGCGCTGAACCTCAGCGGGGCGAAGAGACGAGCTTTAAGGTCCAATTCCACCACGATCCCACAGATATCACCCATTCCATGTTGCCGAGTTGGGACAGCAAGAGCTTGTCGCTGGTGGCTTCGGCCATGGACTCGATCAAAGTATATCGTACTGATACGAATCGCCGGTTCTACCACGCCATCGAGCTGAGTACCCACGGGACACTTGCGAGGAGTATCTCGTGGGCTAATGGCTCTGCTCGAGGATATGATCTCATTGCTGCCGGTTGCAACGATGGATTTATTCGAATTTACGAGGTTTACACGTCTGTCTCTGTCAATGGAACCCAAAACTCCGGCCGACGGCATGGCGAGCAATCAACCCATTCGCCGTCAAGCCGCGCAACGTCACAATCGGGGATTGGCTCTGCCCTTGCAAGTCGTTCTCCTACATCCATGTCCAACCGCCAGCCAGGAAGTGACTTGCCGTTCAAGCATTTCTACAACGAAGTCGCGTGTATAGACAGCAAGCATCTCGACGTGTGGCAGGTCGAATTCTCGCAGACCGGTGAGCATCGCCGATTCTGGAAATATACACCTCGGGTAGCACCGTCAGGATATAACTGACTCTTGCATAGGCGACTGCCTCATCTCGTCTGGCGATGACGGTGCCGTTCGATTTTGGAAGCCCTCACAAGGGCAATGGGTCGAGTATGCCGAAACGAATATGGAATATCAATGAGGCTGCGCTTCCTCAACCCATTCTCTGTGTCTTCCATTTTGGTATTGTCTCGTTCTTTGCGGCTCGGAGTTGACCGTCAGGTTTGGTAACAGCGTGTGGACTACAGAATGTGAGACTGGCGTTCTGGTTTGCCATGATGGGTGGCATACTGACTGTATTTTGCTTTGCATGACGACTGCCGCCACACGGAATGGTGATACCCATACTTGCTGGTCAATTATGCTCCGAACATGTGTCTTTTAACCTGTTTTGGCACTATCTGGCGATACGGACTGACCGGGAAAGCGCGAGGACCAGATCTGTCGAGGCAACAACCACCCTCAGCTCTTTCCTCTGCGACCAGGGATAGACCTTCCAAGAAGTGGTGTATACTGGAAATCCCCCGGTCCTCCCTCTTCTCTACTCTTCCACCTCCCACCTCCCTGCGTTCCTCTACACCATCGACTACCTTCTTCCTCTTGCTTCTACTCCTATTACCTACACTCTTTTAGCTTTATGGACCTATCGCATCATTCCTCCCTACAACCATGCCTCTCCTGACTACCCTTGGGACTGGCGTGTTCATCGGATCCAGCCAGGCGCTGGCTGTCGGCGGCCCCGCGTCATTGTTAATCTCATACCTGGTGCTATCTTTATTGACATACTGCATGACAACGACAGCCGCAGAGGTTGCCAGTCATCTGCCTGTTCGAGATGGCACTTTGGTCACCCACTGCTACCGATACGCTTCGCGGCACTTCGGCTTCGCCACGGCTTACCTTCGATGGTACACGCTGGCGCTGTTTGTACCCTACGAGATCACCGCGGCCATGGTCAACCTGGGTTTCTGGGAACCAGGGCTAAAGGTTGCAGGTCGCATCTCCATCGGCGTGGTCCTAATAACTGCCGCCAATTTCCTCCCGGAGAAAGCATTCCGAAGATCGGAGATCCTATTTACCGGAGTGAAACTGTTCCTGATGGTTGGGCTTCTGGGTTTCTCGATTGCTCTGTTCGCCACAGGTCACCATGGAGCTCGAGGATTCGAATACTGGAGCGACCCGGGCGCCATGAATGAACAGCTGACCGGCGGCCACCTGGGGCGGGCGTTCGGAGTGGCTCAATGCCTGCTCTATAGTGCCATTGCCTTTGTCTTCGTTCCGGAGCAAGTCGTCTATCGAGCTGAGCAGAAGGACCTTCCGCCACGCACCAGCTTTCTCAGCATGTGCCGACGAGATAGCATGGGAATTTTCGCACTGTACATGCTCAGCGTACTGGGCATGGGAGTGGTGTGCCCTTCCGATGACCCGTTGCTGACGAACAACGACGTTGGCGCTGGATACTCGCCGTATATAGTGGCGATACGAATCGCGGCCATCGAGGTCCTGCCCACGATCGTGACGGCGACAATCCTTCTTTCGTGCTTGGCGTCCGGGCGCGCGTTCCTGTTTCTCTCATCTCGCACGCTGCACTCGTTGGCCGAGCATGGGCATGCGCCGTTGATGTTCATGAAGCAGAACCGATATGGGGTTCCGTACGCGGCGGTCCTTGCCTCTGGGGCGTTCAGCTTCTCGCATACATGTCGGCGTGGCACAGTAGCACGAATGTCTTCAACTGGCTGATGCCGGCGATCACGACGTCAGGGTACCTCTCGTGGGTGTCGTCGAGCGCAGTCTACGTCAATTTCCGCCGGCTGGCCAAGGCGGAAAGGGCGGAAAAGGCAGCAAACGGGGGTACCAGCGCCCAACCGTTTGGGGCATATATTGGGATGGTATTCAGTCTTCTGCTGCCTCTTGCCAACGGCCTCACGGTGGCCAGCCCCGACCGATTCAACATCCGCAATCTCATCCCGACGTACATTGGCATCCCGGTGTTCCTTGTCCTCTACTACGGGCACCAGGTGCTGTCGTCTGGCGATCCAGAAGCCAGAACGGAGGAAGCCAGTCTGGACCGGGTAAGCGTGCGGGCGGGACCGTCAAGGGCGGCAAGCCACTGGTTTGGCCAGACACGGGCGAATGCGGCGGATCTGGCGGACAACAGGGTATAGGCGCAGAAGGTGCTGTATTGGGGGCTGGCACTCAGTACGGTGACGGGGACAAGGGGGGATAGTAGGGCAATGTGCAAGATGTGAAGTAGCTGTACCTCGAGCAGACACCGATTGCAGTATAGAAAGGATTGTCCGTCTTCATTACGCTTTATGAGAACTGGTAGTGTACAGGGCGGGGGTAGTAAGAGGGAAAAGCAGCGGCAGACTAGCGGGAAATGGCCGTACAGTACGTACGTACGGTAAACGTTACGGGCAGACAGCACACAATCCCTTCCCTTCCGTGCCTTCTTTCGGGCGTTGATGTTTTCTCCTTTTACCCTTCTGCTCCTCCATCTCTGTTCCTGACACCACTTGAGCCCTACTAGCACTGATCAACTGCTCCTCTACAGCCATCCATCCCCACGGGCGCTGATCAGACACCGCAGCCTGATATGTTGACAACTCTCTCCTGCTTGATGCCCCCGCCAAGATCATTCCGCACATTGTCTGGCAGCCCTGATCCCATCGGCAGTCCCATCTGTGTCGCTGGAGCACGAGGAAGCGTGTATCCTGTACATGAACATGGCCTCTGGGGGTGTCGCCTTGCTGCTTGACTCTACGATACGGGTCCGCAGACATGGCCCCCAAGCTAACCACGACATCCAGAATCAGTTGCCCTAACTGAGTTGCTACCTACTATCACGATGCCCTTCAGAACAGAACAGAACAGAACAAAACATCTCCGGAGTACTCTCGGTGCTGTTCCCGCGCTAACCCGAAGCGACACATACCCGACTTCCGCTTTAGGCAAGGCGCGACGCGGGAGCCGCTGATTGGCCAGCGCCAGCGACTCGTTCGAATTCTCGAATCACGCCGGGCTGTAGCTTGTTTCCTGACGAGCCGGAGTGAGAAAAAATGGTGAGAGGAGAAAAAAAAAGTGCGCCAACGAGGGAGCCAAAGGAAAAGAAGTAGAAAA
>RAQS01000262.1:0-28007 GCA_003698115.1 Aspergillus sp. HF37 | reverse complement strand
AAGGAGGATTGGGTTGGGTCTGCTTCTGGCGAGGCATTGGGACTGCTGTTGCTAGGATATGATGGTGATGGCTGGTTGACGGAGCGGGCTCGCGCTGTTTCGGGGCGGAGGACGCGGAGGCGTTGTGGTTTGGGTGATGGATTGGGCATTTTGATGTGATGTCCCGGAGGATGTATAGACTGGAGACTAAAGAGATCTATGGAAGGGACTCATTGTCTGATGATGCTGTGGTGGATGTCAAGGTCGAATCTGATAAGATAGTTTGCATAGTTTGCATGGTATTCTCATAGCCATTCCTCAACGCCATAACATGCACTACCAATCCCTGTGCAGTAAGCTCTCCGCAGGCTGCGACTCATCCATGTCAATAGTACCACTCGATTGAACGCTCTGTACATCAGCAGCAGACGGCGCCTGGTCAACCTCGACAGGCTCGTCGTCCAGTTTCTCTTCCGCTCCCTCCGACCTGTCGACCTGCTCCCACTCATCCTCGCTCTTGTCTTCAGCCCGACTAACGCTCTGTCCGAGATCACCTGAATTAACCTTCTGCTTCTTAGCTTCCGGTAGGTCGAGCAAGGAGGGGTCCGCGGTGGGCGGGTCAGGGAGCTTGGCCGCGAGCAGCTCGGGCGACGGCGAGGACTCACCATCATTTTGGGGCGCGGATTGCTCGGGGTCGTCTTTTTCCGTCGGGGGGAAGAACTTGCTAGACAAAAGGTCAGCACGGAGAGTCGACGTTTTCGGCCAAAGGAACCTACGGAATCAAGCTCTGGTAAGTCTCCTCGTCCTTGCGCAGGAAGTTGCAGAGAACAACCCTCTCCAGCGTGCCGATGTCATGCGACTCCAGGAATGCCCGGACCTCGTCCAGCACGGCGTGCGCGGCGTCCACACCAGGGTACCCGTAGACGCCGGTGCTGATGGCCGGAAACGCGATGGTCTTCATTCTGTTCTCGACGGCCAGCTCCAAGCTGCGGCGGTAGCATCCACGGAGCAAGTGCTCGGGACGGTCCTCGGCCTTGCGCAGCTCGGTCTCGTACACGGGCCCGACGGTATGGATGACCCGCTTGCAGGGGAGGTTGTAGGCGTCTGTGATTTTGGCATCGCCGGTCTTGCAGCCGTGCAGCTGGCGGCACTCCTTGACCAGATTGGGGCCGGCGGCGCGGTGGATGGCGCCGTCGACGCCGCCGCCGCCGAGGAGTGATTCGTTAGCGGCGTTGACGATGCAGTCGACCTGGAGTTTTGTTATGTCATTGCAGATAAGCGAGATGGTGTCGTTGAAGGGCTGGGACGGTTTGTTGACAGGACTCGAGGCCGGGATCAGCCGATTCAGCTTGTAGAGGAGAGAGGCGGTGGGGACTTCGGAGATGGGGATGAGGGCAGCCATTGTGCTGGTCGAATAGTCTGCGGCTAACCCATTAAAGAGGCTGAAGAAATGAAGATGTTAAGAGTACACCTGTAGAGTGTCCTCGAGCAGTGACATCACTAGTCACGGGATGCATTGATAGCGCTTATTGATAAGCCATGGTTATCTTATCGTATCTGATCCGCGCAGAGGAGTATACAGCTTCAGTGAGGCCCTGTGAACGGCTTACTATGATAGCACGTCCTCGGCGCCCAAGTGACTTAAGATGTAGTGAATGCCTGCTCTCTCCCCTTATATAACCCACCTCATCATAAAATGAACACAACTTTCCTTCCTCCACCCCCCTCCCATCCTCCAGCTTCGTTCCTACAGCCTCAAAGGCACAATACCACTGACCAACCATGTCGAGTTCCGACTCCGACGAGTCCCTGATGGAGTGCGAGACGGAGCCCGAGATCTACGTCGCCGAAGCGGAGCCCATGTACGCCGAGGACATCTTCGCCATCTACGAGCACTACGTCCAGGAGACGCGCTTGGTCGGCATGCACACCGCGGGCCCGATGGGCGCCGTCGCCAACACCCTGACGATGCTGCGCCGGCGCACGCTGCCGTTCTACGTCGCCCTGACGGAGGACATGCACGCCCCGCACGTGCTGGGCTACGCCTACCTGAGCCCGTTCAGAGGCAACCCGGGCCTGGGCTTCGTGAGCACGACCGAGCTCTGCATCTACGTACACCCGGGACCACACGGGTAACGGCGCCGGCTCGCTGCTGCTGGCGGCCATTCTGAGAGCGGTCAATTCGGAGCAGGGGGTGCGTCACCGCGGCTTCGAGCTGCATCAGGGCCATCCCAGCCTCCCAGAGTTCGGCGAGGGGACCGTTCGCAATATTATTGCTTCGGTGCCAGTGGACCCCGACGGCGGGGAGCGCGGCGAGCGCGTGGTGGACTGGTTTATCGATTGCGGCTTCGTCTTCAAGGGTAGGCTGAGCAAGGTCGGCTTCAAGTTCGGCAAGTGGTATGTGCTGTCTGGCTTGCGGTGGTCGGTGCTTGCGTTGTTGTGGCTAATCGCATACCAGGTACGATGTCGCCCACCTCCAGTACACGGTCTGCACTGGGGAGGCTTAGCATTGCTGGGTATTCAGGCGTGGCGTGAGCTGTCGGATGGGTGGATGGCTGCGGAAGGACAGGCTCTGGTATTTGTTGAACGCCTTGTACCAATCGCAATGGTTTGGATCTGGCCGTGGATAGTATGTAGCGTGGTGAGAGGACGGAAGTTTATGCAATGAAGATCAACTGTTTCCAACCCAAGAACCCGTAGTTTGGTAAAGGTTGGCAGGGAGTGCTGGAAATACATGGATTACTTACGGTCATGTAGAATACAATACCAATACTCCATACAGTACAGTAATACAGACAGTTAATCCAAATTCAACAACTTTAACTCGATCCATCCCAACATGAATTCTCGAAGCCTGATCGAGGCTGGTTTAGAGATCCAGCGCTGGACCGTCCGGACCCGCTGGAGCTACAGGCAATAGTCCGACTTGTTCCTCGGGTTCGTGTCCCAGCCAAGGCAGGTACATTCCGAACTACAGGATAGACTAGTCACTGGCTGGAGGTTGAATCGGCGAGGCATACACATAAACACGAGGAGCCAGACAATAGCCCCAACTGACGAAAACCCGTGGAGCACCGATCGACCACAGATAAGTTTCATATCTGCAGGCCAATGCCAATCTGTACAAGATTTGTCACATCTCGATCCCGTGTGGTACGCCCACTGCGCTGTACCATGGGTCACGTCGCGTGGCATGTCTGCTGCTCATTCCACGAACCGCGGTCAGCCGCGATATAAACATTCCACCCCAACAACAACAGCAGCCACCATCGATCTAAATAGGATGTCTCTCCGACGCGAAGAAGCCTCTAGTTGAAAACGTGGAGAGGTGCCGAGCCTTTCCGACACGCTAGCAGACCGGTAGGCAACAGCAGCCGCTGAGATGAGATCGCGGATTGATTAAGTTTGATGGGCGATAAGTGCACGGGTACAGAAAACAACTGGGCGAGCTCGTGGGGCAGCGCAGCGCAGGCAGAGCGAATAAAATGACGAGTCCATTCTTTCGGTATACCCATACTCCATAGAATTTGAAATAGTACACCACACCTGTAACCTGTAGTCATCCCTGAATGGCGCCAAACTCAATCAAAATTAATATGAACGTAGCACACGGACCCGCGCTTGGATCTGGAGATCGTGAGATCTGGCCAATCGTATAAATATGCAGGCGGGTTTGGATTTGCTTTTGGCTGCCACTATCGAACCGCCACGGTTCGCTTCGGTCGGTGTTGCGATGGACGGAGTACGTACGTTTCTAGCGCATCGCGATCATACGATTTGTTCTACGGAGTATACCCTGTATGCATTCAGCTCCGGACTCTTATGGTGGTACTGGCGTCGATAGAGCGTGTCGTGGCCAGTTGAAAACAAATATAGTTTTACTCCATATATATCCGGATGCAGATCCAGCCAATAAAACAACTCTACCAACCAGCAGAATTTTACGCAGTAAGCTAACCTGACTAGCATAACGCGCTTCGATACAGATCAAGACCGTAATATCCCCGCGGATCATCGAAGCTTCTTGGGCCCGTCTATGTAACATGAACCATGGATCGAGCTGGGGAAGCTACATAGTTAAGTTCTAGCGACTCTCCGTGCAGAGTGTGTATGTGTATGTACCTCGTGCCGCTTGCTTCGTGAAGAACTTCCGCAGTACAGTGGATCAGACTCCTGTACGTAGTCCGCATTGTACCAGTATTTTCAACTAGCGTAGACTTGGGCAAGGGTATAAATGAAAGAGTACAAAGCTCCGGTGTACACATCCCCCACAATCCACAATTTCCAGATGAATAAAAACATTGAAAAACAGTCTATCCTGATGCCGTCCTTCCAACGCTCGGGGTATTCGAAAGGCAATCCCTTCAACAGGACAAGAACAGGTCGTGATCATAAACCACATAAGCAAAGACAACACAACCACCACGAATGTAAATGACCCAGATAAAAAAAAACAAAACAAACCGGAGGGGCTGTATCAAATGTCTCAGGTCACGGAACGCCTGGTCATTCTAATCCGCCCTACCCAACGCCGGATCAAACATGACTTGTAGACTAATGGCTGCTTGGTGATGCGCTCTTGGGCTTCAGACTCGCGCCTAGCGACGACGCCTTGTTCGCCCCCATCTTGCGCGTCAGCTTGGCGTAGTGCAAGCCGCATGCGTTGCACAGTGTTCGTGCCCCGTCAGGACCGCGCCTCCATTCTGGTGTTTCCGCCCGATTACAGCTGTGGCAACGGCCTGGTGGTGCAGCCTTCTGCCGTTAGTTAGTCATGCCAACGAACAGGTCCATCACACGCTTGACTTACTCCTCGCCGCTTTTTTGACTCGACCCCCGCAAAACCACCGCCGCCTTTGTAGTCCTCTTGATACAGGTGGTCATCTTCCGGCATTCCAGGCTTGAACGCCCGGCGCTGGGCCATCTGTTCCGCCATCGCATGCTCTTGGTTGATTGCGGCCGTCCGGATCCGCATCATGGCCTCCTCACTCCGACGCTGCATGCTCATCATCTCCTCGACTTCTCCCAACGATGGCACTGACCCCAGAGCCGGCCCCGAGCGTTGGGTCTGGTGAGCCCGTATGGCGTAGTGCCGCGAAAAGTCCAAAGTTCGGGTGCTCATTTCGGCGATCTACCAAGGTTAGCCGACCACCAAGGTTCCAGAGTGTCGAATACATACCTCATTGAGGGAAGCCTCAACATCGTAAATGTCAAGGTGCCGTTTGACCGAGTCGCCGTAGGGGTGTCCGGGAAGGACAGGGCGCCCTAGCCCACCTTTGAGATCCTCCGCAGGAAGCGGCTCTCCGCCAGCCGGTTTCCACGGTAGGCCCATGTAAGGTCGGGGGTCGTAGTGGGACGAGGGATACGATGGTGCGCTCGGCGGCGGCTGAGACTGAAATGAGAAAGACGGAGGAATGGCACCGTAGCCATTTGGTGACGCCACGCTGCCCGCGGAAGGAGGGGCGCTGTATTCATACCCAGAAGACGGCTGCGAGCCGGAGATGGAGGTGACGCCGGTCTTCGCACTCTGCGTAGGTGACCGGCCTGAGCTGCCCAGTGAATTAAGCGACGGATTCCTCGAGTCCTGCGTGTTCATGGATGACCGCGATACGTCCGCCTGCAGAGGAGGTTGCTGAAACTGAGGGTCCCGGAACAGGGTGCCTGACGATGAACTGGAGAACGGGTTTGGAGGTCCCGACGGCCCCTCGGCGCTTGGGCGTTTGGCGAGACTGGAAGAGAGGGGGCGCGGCGGCGCATGGGCCTGCTGAGCCGGCGGCGCGGAAGTGGGAGGAGCGGCATACGGCACAGGATTTTCATTCCCCAGGGCTTCGTGGATTGACGGTAATGATTGCCTCTGCTGTTGTGCCAGTTTCTCCTTCTCTTCATCAAATGCGCGGCGCGAGTCCGGCGGCGATATGTAGCCAGGCGGAGCACCAGGGTTGTGGGCGGGTGTCGAGTAGGAGTAAGGCGGCGGCTGTCCAGAATACATGGTCGTCGGGCTGACAAGGGGAGTAGACGCTCTATCAGGGCCGTTCGCGATAGGAGAGTGAATTTGCGAGAATGCCGATCGGTCTTTTCCTAGGCAACCTAAAGCTGGCAGATGATCCCTGCACCAGGAGGTCAGAAATGAGATTGAAGAGGAGAAAAAAGGACGAACCTATGGCTCGGAATGACTTCCAAAGACCCCATCACGCCAGTGGCTCGAACGTCATGCCAAACAAAAAAAAAGCGGCCTCATCCACAGTCAACGATATGGGGTGGGGTCAACGCGTTCGCTAAAACGATGGAGTTCCCGAAGGCGAGGGAGGCGAGAGATCAATCTAACCCGATGTCCTTGACAACTTTTCCGCTGTTGTATCGCGAGAATGGAGACAGCCACCGAGGAACCAGACTTGAGGGGGTGCAATGAAGCGGGCGACAGAGAGGCGAAGGAGATGGGAGGAAAAGGGAGGCGAAGTGGCGGATGGAGGAAGAGAAGAGTAGAAGATAGGAACACGAGCGATAAGATCCGATAGAGAAAAGGGATGGGCAATACCGCTGATGTAAGGGATGGCGAATGTGTCGCGTGGAGGACGAGAGGGTGATTAGTCGCTGTGACAGCGTGACAGCGGACAAAAATGAGTAAAATAATAAACAGTAAGTGAAAAAATAGAATAATTAGAAGTAAAGCAGGAGATTAGACAGGTGGAGGGTAGATGGGATGGCTGGAATGTAAGAGACAGAGAGAGAGGGAGGGAAGCGGGCGAGGCGCAGGAGAGAGTCGAGTAGATAGATAGACAGACGAGAGACAGCAGAAAACAGCGACGTCAACGTTCATAAGTTATCTCCAGGAGCTCCCAGATGAACTCAGATCCATCCGTCAGGATTGGGAAAGTCAAGATCGACTCTGCTGTGGCCGGCCTGCGAGTTACGGCGCATTACCGCGGTTTTACGGGCTGCGAACTGCGGATCTGCGCCCGCCGGTGGAGTTGGGCCCCTGTCCGTACGGATGGGGTACAGGGTGCGTACGTACTGTATCTGTAAAATACAAAATCCATTCGATTGGAGTCCGACCAGGGGCCGTCCCCTGGATTTGACGTAAGTTTGGTTTCTTGCCACTCGAATCATTCGTCGGAAATATGGGATCATTGCACGCAGTCAGATGCAGGTGGCTCAGTATGCTATCTGTATACCAGCGATACACCTCCGAATACACCCAATACACCCAATACACCCAATACACCCCAATACACACATACACACCGTCGTCGGCGCCGAAGGGTGGGCCCGCTATATGCGGTGGGCGATGGATCATGGGAGATTCAGAGTAGATCGGGGCACGCAACTTAGGGCAACGGCTGGAGTACAGGTAAAAAAAGGAATGCGGGCACGGCCAATGACACGCGCTCCACGGTAAGACAGGGAAGGTACGGGGCATATGCACTAATCCCCCCTCGCATGATGATAGGTAGGAATGCCCGGCAAATAAAGCCCCGATCTCAGATTAGCTGTGCGGACGATCCCATGGAACAATCACATTCAGATGGCGTGGTACAATCTCGATCCGGCCGACCCTCGAGGCAGCCCGTTTCCACGGGCGCCTTGCCTGCTGCCTCTGCCGACGCATTGTGGGCGAATGAATGGGCGAATGGGCGAATGGGCGAACGGATGACTGTATAGATACGCCATGACGCCGTAATTAATTCCCTGCTGAGCTAATCTCCATGTGGAGCCCATTCCCGATCTGGAAACGATCGCAGTGGGCCTGGGAGGTGGGCCAACCCAGTGCTGCAGCTGGCCCAAAACAAAAACCGTGCCGTTGATTAAAATCGCGACGGACAAGCCACAGGGCCCGCTGATTGGCTGGGGCCCGCGCACGCGCTTACTAGCAAACCTAAAGCATCTGTCACACCAACCCGGAGCGCACCCGCTATGCTATGCTGGGCTCCATACGGGCATTTTGCGGAATTCACCTGCAGGCAAACTCTACAGTGCAGAGTGCGTAAAGTTATACGTACAAGTACTCGACACAGCCCATTCCTACGAACTTACTCCGTACTCGAGGCCCTGCTCCTCCTTCCTACATCATCTAGGTACCTCCCTTCATACTCTGCGCTGCATCTTCTGAAACTCATCTACATTCCGCCGCTGCCCACGATATGCCTCCCCTGTCTGCGTTCAGCCATCGTGTATCGCATTGTGGCCCGGGCTCGACTCAAGAACTCAACTCGTCGCTGTGCCTGGATTCCTCGGATGTATCACCTACTCTCGCCGCCACGGAGCTCCTTGCTCTTCAGCTTTGCGGAGATATCATATTCTATCCCCTTGTCTCTTCTCCGGATCAGCTACCGTTGCGAGCGGCGCATCCCGCTGCCTAGTTAACTTTATTCTCTATCGTACTCATCACTCTTCAAGCCGTCAACCCGTCAACCTTCAGCGGTACTTTTGACCACCCCCCGCATCGCATTCGAGAGTTCCCTTCTAACTTCTTGCGAGTGGACTTCGGCGCTCACTTGGGTGGCAGAGCTAATCCGGCAGATGGCCTTGTTTAGATTATGATCGATCTTTGCCAATTGTGGCATGACGGGAGAACAGTGCGACCACGGAGTCCAGAAGCCAACAGTGTCCACCGTCAATTAGTCGGCGTCCATCAAGTGTACACTTCCTCGGAGTACTCTGCGCACTACTCCGTATAGTCGATGAGAGGGTTCCTCCCGACTCCGATGAGATCTACTGGGTCAGCACGTTACCAAACACGGCAATATAAGTGCCGTGACCCATACGCCAGGGCCAGGAGAGGGAGAACAAGTGGAAAGCATTATGCCAGAAGAGGCAAAATTACCGTCGTCCTTTTTCGGCTCGATGCATACTTCGGGCACTGCGGTGTCACCACTCTAACGGTCGCTAGCCCTCGCCCAATAGGCGCGTCGGCCTCGTAGCGGGGCTGTGGAAGCGCGTCGCTGTGGTGATTAGGTAGCTAAAGCGGGTGTTAGCAGTGCTAGGGGGTGTCAGTGCGGGCACTTCGGCCTGGCTTCTCGCTTGTTAAATGACTCGTGTCATGTATCTCGCGGCCGTTGGAAGGAACGGATGATCCGACAATCAGGGGCGTACTCCGCCAAGTCGCCTGCAGACTCAGAAATATACTCCGCTTCGAATCCCATAGACGTTGGGAGGTGAGAAAGCCGAAATTGCGTTCTCGACGGCCAGCGATACATAATAATAATGCATTGATCAACAGTAATTAACGGACGGCATGTTTTATTTTGGGCGTCTGGCGTCTGACAGAATGCATGCCGATTCCAGCCGACTCCAGCTGCCGGCAGCGGAATCCAACGCTTTGCCTAACAAGGAACTTCCTTTCAGCTGTCGTCTCCACCAAGCTGCATGACGGATAACGGATTTGAGCTTGGACAAAGCCGCTGCTCATAGGACGGGAAGACCTCGAAACCCAATGGGATGAGCCCCAGGAGATGCACGATACGGCAGTTGTACTTGGGAGAACCGATCCACGGCAGCGGCCTGCAGGTTGCTTGAAGAAGGGACTGTCTCATCAGGGATCCTCTGGACCTGTCGATTGATGCCGGTTGACTATTTTTGTTATCTGCGCGAGGCCTTTCTCCAATGATTTATCGAGCAGGGCGTGCTTGATTGTTACACTACAGCTTATGCAGCGAGTTGATATGATCTGCGTGTCACCTTCCAGATGAACAGCATCCCAGAATGAATACTCGAAGCGATGCCTATGAACAGAGACGCATACTTCCACGGACTAATGGACGGCTGAGACATACGATCAGCATGATTGAGCACCATCCTAAGCTGCGAACGGTGTACAATAACATACCTATGCAGTTTACTATTACATCATGCCTAGGGTTCAGGTTTGTCGGTAATGCGTACGTGTACAACTGCCGTGCAACAAGACCCGATCGTACGCCACACGAGGATTGTCAAGGGGACACGCTAGTGTGCATCCCATCCCCAGGATGATGCATGGGGTGTCCAGTGGCTGAGGGGGATGGAGGGCCAGAATCCGGAAAAGATCAACCGTGTCCACAGGCGAACTCGACCGTTGCGATCATTTGCTTGACTCGAATTGTTCTATGGCTCGACGCCGTTGGGCCGGCATGGCTGAGTGGGACCCCGGCTTCTATGATCGCTGGCAGCTAGCAGCTGATGGTCGGACTATCCTACCGCAAAGGAGAAAGGAGTGACATTCCCGTTCGAAAAAAAAAAAAGGGAGGCGTTCAAACGCTATCGCAATGTATCTTGCAGCAGGACGGGACGGGACCCTTGACCGACAGCGTTTGGTACCGAGTCGTGAACTGGGGCCGATATTGATACATCCCCAGTTTCAATCGATTTTGATCGCGACGATCATCGTCAGTCTGGCGGCCACGTTATCGTGCTGTGAACTGTATCGACCTGCCATGGTACAGTTCGTACGAGCGATACGTACAGGGGAATAGACGGTCATTTCTAACTTGTACGCCGTGAGCCTCGCTCAACAGTAGACGCAGTGGAACCGGGAAAATCTCCGATCTCCTATCTCGAAACGGAAAGTGACAGGTGCCAGGATTGTTAGTCAGCAGGGCCTGCAGCGCGGCTTCTCGTTCATTTCACCGGCATGGCATGGCATGGCATGGCATACTGCTACTACGTACTCTTACACATCCTCTTCGCTGACCTGCCCAGCTAGCATTTCCCTTCGTCCTGTTCTGGCATGATCCTGCGTGCACACCATTCTAGGAAACACGTGAAGTGGGCCTGCCCCATACTTGGATTGGAACTATGGAAACGAACTCGACTAGCGCCACGTCAGGACATGACATGACATGACATGCCCTGCACAGAACAACGCCTGCGGCTATGGCCTTCGACAATGTTCCAGCTGGTCCTATCTTCGCTTCCGTCAGCCTGCGGGATTTTTTCATCTCTTCTGGTGCCATCTACATCTCTCTGTTAGTTTCGGGCTACCTCGGCTCCGATAGCAGACTGCATGGATCGTGGCCAACCAGCCACACCTGCGCCTGCAAATCGGCTCCGATATGCTCCCGTCGTCAACAAGCGCATCACATTGGCCAGCGCAACCAGGGCACAGCCAATTTCCCTGGGACCGTTGGCATCTCATCCCCACCGTATCGATGGGCCATGATGGACCACGAGACCGACCCACTCAATAATCATTGCAATAAAACACATCATCTTGCAAATCCGCTGTCGTATTTGACCGTTTTATCGAGCGAGAAGATAGTGTGTGGAGGTGATCTCTGGCCGTTGGTATGTATTATGATTTCGGCTGCCGCTGCTCGGCAGAGTAAGTGCCCCAGCCTGACGGGTCACTCCATACAGTAGATCGATGATATGATAGACCTCCCTGTCTATCAACCACCTCACTATCAGCGGCCTAACGCTCTCAGGGACCATCTCGAAACTATTTCTCCGTCGCACCCCTGTATTTTAGTATTACCAGCCTCGGGCCCACATCGGCTCCGACTCATGGAGTACGAAGCATACCGCCATCTCGCCGAGATACACACTATACGCAACCATACCACGGCTCCATCGCAGCTACATCATGTGGAGAAGCGATATACATAGACAACACGCCGCGGCATTCTAGAATCTAGAACGCGCCGGCTTATTAATTACATAACCAGCGCCCATCCCGGGCCTCATTGGCCGACTCAGCCTTGTCCATCATCCGCCCATGGTTCTGCACGGCGGCAGCCCTCGTGGTCGCAATCTCGGTTAGAAGTGTAATACTGTACGTATTCGGGCATCATGCGGTCGTCTCCAAGCCGGGGTTTGGGTCTGTCATTTTCGGGGTGCTCGGGGTTCAGATCACTCTCTAACCGCGGTTTGTTCGTCGGGTTCTAGTATGCAGCACGTGGCCGGGTTAGGGGGATTACAATTGCTTGTTTGCTTGCATACGGAGGACTCCGTGTGGAATACGTAGTCTGGCTGGTGTTGTACACACTCTTGGATCAAGGGACGTAGTGCCTGCCAGCAGTATATTTATGATTTATGATTAAGATCGCCGCAGGCCGGGACCGGGTAGAATTACTCATTGTAGAGATCCAGTTGCTACTACCTATGTACGTAGTACGTAGTAGGAAGGGAAGTCGGGAACAGAATGATCGCCACTGCGCCACGTTAACAAAACCGATGCACCCAATTCGTGTTTATCCTGGCGGCACCAGGCCAACATCGAAGACAAGCTCAACCGGCTTCCCGAGTTGCAGCGCGCCTGCAAGCTTCCGTGCAAATTCGGATCCAGATCGTGGATGAACGAACGAACGACGCCCACATCCCGGTGATCAGGGACACGCGATATTCGACTGGGGGCTTATGTATCCACAACAGGCCTGCGGTCCTGGTACCCGCCGGCGACGGCGTGAAAAATGCGAAGAAGGCGACTAGACTTGCCCAAAGAGCGTGGCGTCGGAATTCACCGAGACGCCGGTGTTGCGTACGCTGCAACGGTGGCAATGTGCCCGGTGGAGGATAACCACGCCTTGCCCTGTCTGCGGCTGGTGCCGCGCATGTCGCCCGTCGTCGCCGTCGCCGGTGTAGACACAAGTGGAGGTACGGTGCCACTGCCAGTCTGTGGACGGCATTCGCTTGTCTGCCATCATGAAGACTGCCGTGTGATGGGTCGTCTCGCTGAAATTGAGGAAGCAGGGTGGCTACCCACTCTGGAGATTTTCCGCCAGCAGGAAGGTTCCGTGGCTAGGGAACAAATATGGGCAGCAGTTTCCATCAAGTAAAGGAAAGAGCCATCGGTCATGTTGACGCCCCAAGGCCCAAGTGCAGAGTGCCTTCGTCTGGGTTCCTTCAGGCGAATCTGATCAGGGCTTGAACGAATGCCTGTCTGTCCAGTATGCTGCCCGGTTCCTGTTCGAGTCGCCATCGACGATTAGCGAGGCATTCTGGTTTGATTGGCCATCGGCTCTCTTGAGGACTCCATGCAGATATTGCTGCGTATCTATCCCATGCGGGCAGTTGACATTTGACACCACGGTGCCTCGTCTGCCCGCTTGGCCCGTGTAGTTCGGCGGATGAGCTGCAATTGACTGGTCTGCATGATAACTCCATGGAGGAGACCGTTGTCCCTGTCGCAATGCACTGTTGTACGCTGCAGAATGACAGCCAACAGATGTCTTCTGCGGACTCTCCTCGGGTGATGTTGCTTCCTCCGGCTCTCCTCCACATTGTTCAGGAGAGCGCAGCATGAGGCTGGGAATATGACCACAGCCTGAAGACTTGAGCCAGCAGAACAAGCGCATACGTAGCCGTGTGCCATCCCATGAGTTGACACGGCTCGACGAAAACGACCATGGCAGGCAGGATGCGTCTTGGATATAAATAGCTGTTGACACAGCCGGCTTAGTCATCCCACCGCATGCAGCGGCACGGCGAACGGCAGACTGTACTTACACCCATCATCTCCTCGAAGGAGCTGGCCTCCTGGTCACTGCCCGACCATGCACTCCCTGCACCAATTACTCCTCCGAGTCAAAAAGGCCCGGGCTTCCATTGACCGAGGGAAGAGGTCAGGGCCCAGAGCTCGCAGCAAGACCTCCGCCAGCACCCTCACGGCGGGATCGTCAACGTCAATGTGTGTCTAGCTGCCCGTCGCGTGTCCATGGCTAATGTCCTGCAGCGTCGATAAAGCTAGCCTTGAACCTACGTCGTCACCTTGGGATCTTCTCCCCGCGGAGCTCCAGATAAAGATCTTTGCGCATTGCGGCGTCTGGGATCTGCTCTCCATGAAGCTCGTCTGCAGGTCCTTCTACCAACTTCTCACTGTGCACGAGCAGTCGATCGCCCGCCACTATCTTCGCCAGCGCCGGCATGGGACACTGCCCTCTCCTATTGGCCGCGAGATAGCATATACCCGAAACCCCGAAGATGATGTAGTTCTACTATCGGACCTCTTCCCTCCCTCGAAAAGCGCAAAAGGCGGCCACCTATACACCTTCCGATACATACATAGCCTGCGACGGCGGCAGCGGATCTGCTCCCGGCTCTGCTATTTTCTCGCGGACCGTGTTATGGACCGATTTGCGCAGAGCGAGCCGCTGTTCATGAAGCACTCGCTCCATTCCAAGAACGAGCGCAACGCTTTTATGCAGCGAGGAGTAGCAAGTCTATGGTTCAACCTGAACCCGCTCATGTAGGTCGCCGCAACATCGCTTCGTGGCTCGTTCTAATGCGCTCCGTTGGGTGGCAGGTACTATACCCTATACTTCCTTGAGACCTACGCCCTCGCTCGGCGCGAACATACGAACGCTCTCCTGCGGGATTTCGAGGCCGGACGACTCCCAATCCGCATCCCCCCGCACATCCGAAAGTCCATGTATCGAGACTTACAGCTTCAGGTACTCCGGTCGCCTCCGTTTACAAACACAGCGACGCTCATCTCCACACACCACTGCATGGAACTGCTTGTCTCGTACATGCGCCATACTGTTCCCCCCGATGAGCGGGGAGTCCCAGATGACAGCTGGATTGCCTCGCTGCTGACGGTGTCGCCGTTCCTGCGCGTCGTGGAGTTTTTCTCCGCCGAGATCGGAGAGGGCGGCAGCCAGCGCATGCAGCGCAAGGATTTCATGCACGCCTTCCATAATGATCTGATGATGTACGAGAATGACGATATGAATTCACTGGTTTTCGAGAACACACCCACCACCCATCTGCACAACTCGGTTAGAGATATATGGTTTGATGTTGCCGGCGAGGAGTTGAAACTCAGACGGGCCATGCCACATGATACAGAAAATGCTTGCGTTTGGAATGACTTATGTATAGTATTCGGGTGTCAGGAATGTCATGATTCAACGGGGTGGCGTGCATAAGAGCGGACTTTCGGTATGGCGTTGCATTGATTTTGGAAAATGGAGTTTAGTGAGCGACAGTGGCATTCAGATTTATTTCAATTATTTATTTCAACCATGTACTGTAGTTTTATCATTCTTTCCATCGGGCTGTTGCCGAAGGCGCCGAACCCTAAGCCCTATACTTCCCTTTAGTGCTTGTTTGTCGTGTTTGCATGACCGATATATATCTCTCCCGCGACATCTACACCATCTGGATCCAACACCAACGACATCCATGGCGCCAAACATACGCCAATTGCTGAACACATCATGGACAATCCACCGCCTCTCGCCTCTCCATCATGAAAAGGAATTCCCAACGCTCCTCGCCAACCCACGCGCCCTACAGACCTATGCATCGCGCCTCCGCGATCAACTCACAGGGGACGTGTTTGCAGGGCTTCTCGGCTTTCAACCCGGGACAACCACCCGCGGCGAGGACGACTCGCTCTCCAAGACCGGGGCTCTGAAGAACTGCACCTGGGAGATGCTCTCGTTGTGGCCGCAGTTGACCGACAGCACTACCGACAGCAGTAGTGTTGCATCGCCGCAAGCTCCAGCGGGGATACTGATCACGCTGGAGTACGAGAACATCGTCTACAAAGCGGCGTTACTTGCTGTTCCTGATCCCGATGATGCGCAGCAGCAGCAGCCACCGTCGTCGTCGTCGGCATCGACCTCGCTCCCGCTCCTTCTAACCCGCTGTCCCAACCCTCTCAGACAGATCCTCATCTCGTTCCTGGTGTCGAATTTCGATACCTACTGCTCGACCTTGCGTCTTCCGCAGGAATTCCTGTGCGCCGCGCTCGAGCGCTACTTTGACGTTTTCACCGCGCGCAGTCCACAAAATATCCCACTCTTAGGTGACGCAATGCGCGAATTGCATCTCACCCTGTCCTTCTCGGGCTTCGTCGCCCCGGATTTGAAGTCGCTGAATGTCTCCATTCCCCGGACTTCCTTGGACGCTTTTCTTTTCTCTGCCCCGTCGTCCACATCAGCGGGGTCATATTCAGAACCCAATAGAACGTTTCTGGCAAACCTCGAGGCGTACCTTGCCAAGCACCTCGCTATGGACCTTGATCTAGGCGCTCGTTCGGGGTCCGCGCCGATATCCGCGGCGGGGAAGCATGTGCGTCTTAGCAAGATCGCGTGCGCGGCTTTTGTGGTGGGGAGTGAGGGCAGACTTAAGCTTGTTCTTCCGGAGAGGAGGGCTGATGGTGCCGATGAGTCGGCGGATGGGGAGGCGGAGATGAGAAGTGAGAGGATGAAAAGCGTGTTGCGGGCGAGTGTGGCTTTGCTTCATGCTGTTATTCGAAGAGCTGCGGCTGGCCAGGGTCAGGGTTCGTGAACCCTGACGGTGCCCTACTCGCTTCCGAATACTTGAATCCACTCTCAAGTCGACTGCCGTGCCGGCTCTCCTGACAGTAGTTGGAATACTACAGAGCTGGTACTTAAAAAGGTCAAATTTCCGATGGATCTATACAGCATTCGCAAAATATAACATCATACACTTTTGATGCAGCGCAGCTACATTTGCGACTCAACACTCCACGTTCCGGCCTTCCGACTCGGCCAGCCGCAGCGCCTCGTCGACTCTAGGGACGAAATGCGTCAACCCGCCGCATTGTTCGACGATGCCGCTTCTCTCGAACATGCTGAAAACACTGCGATTCGCCACCCGGCAGAAGAAAACGCTTGTCCCGACATTCACATATGCCTTCACAATGTCGCATAGCACCTGCGTCCCCGAGCCGTCGATACTGGTCACGCCGTGCACGTCGAAGATGATGTTCTTATTATGCTCCGGCGGGCGCATTCGCGGAAGGGATGGATGGATCCGACTGGACCCGTAGAATTCCAGACGGCGAAGCCGGTTTTTCAGGTCACCGGTATTTGCAAATGTCAGGGGCTCGGGGATTTTGACGATCAGAGCGCCCTCGACCAACTCTACCTTTTCTGGGTGGAGTTCTGCGTTGTCGAACCGGTCTGGTGTTCCGGCTACTTTCCCCAGGATCTGGATCCGCGGCTGCGTGGAATGGCGGATGAGGCTGATGACGGAGAGGCCAATGCCCATGGCGATGCCCAGCTCCAAGGAATAGAAAATAGTCGCAACAAATATGAGGAACATTAATGTCAGCTCTGTCCATCCTCGTAGCCGGATGAAGAATGCCAGGTCCTGCGGGCACTCTTCCATTAGAGAGAAGGCGATGACAGAAATAAGCGAACAAAGCACGGCTTTCTGCACGGCGTCAGCAACTGCACAAAAGCAACTCGACTGAGTACAACAAAGGAGGGCGGCACCAACCGGAAGATAATACAAGTAAGGCAAAAGCACCAAAATGCAGATAAGCGTGATGACACTCAGAAGAATATTGCTCATCGGTGACTTTGCGCCGGTCGACGCATTGACTTTACTCCTCCCATACCCTCCGAACGCAGGCAGCGCCATAAAACACCCACCGACAGAATTCGCAACCCCAAGCGCGACCAATTCCCTGTTTGCGCTGACAGACATACCCTTAACGCCGTCACGGGGACCCTCACCAAGGCCCTTAGCCGCGACGGAGGACTCGAAAAAGCCGAGGAGTGCGATAACAAAGGAAGTGCTCATTGCAGTGCGCACGTGTTTCATATGGCTGAACTGGAAAGGCCATTTGAATGCGAACAGCTCGTGCGCACTGCTTTCTGCCGGGCCTAAGATCTCGAGTCCTTTCTTGTCCCAACCGAATTTCCACGTCAAGACTGCCGAAAGGACAACCAACAGGGCTCGGTCAGGGAAATACACAACTGGAGAGACTCGTGGCTCGAGTGACCGTTTCATGGCCCTAGAACGTACAATTAGCGCGCAAAGCATCGCAGCAGGGACAGCACATACCGGAACAGCATGATAATAGCAAAGCTCCCAATAGAAACCGCCGCTGTAAGGCCATGAGCATTACGGATATTTCTGAAGAAGAATATCAGCTTTGTCACGGTACTCCCGTGACTTGCTCCAGCCTCCTTCGCTCTATGCGCCAGTCCAGTCTCGGGAATCAGCTGGTCCACAAAAATCACAAATCCAATTGCAGTAATAAAACCCCTCAGGAACGGCCGACTCAGCACATTATCCAGAAAACCCAATCGGGTCAGTCCAGCGACCAGAATCATGACACCTGCCATGGCAGTCGCGACTCCCACGACCATGGCGTTCAGGAGCTCGTCATCTTCGTCTGACCCTCCTGTCCTCGTGCTGGATTTGACAATTGCACCTGTCAGCAACGACCCGGCGGCTTCCGGCCCGACTACCAGCAGGGGACTGCTCCCGAATATGGCGTATATCAGGGGATGGATGACGAAGGAATAGAGACCATTGATAGGAGGAGCATGCGCAAGGTTGGAGGAGAGTGATAATGCCATTGGAATATAAATGGACGCAACTGTCAGTGCGGCGACGAGGTCCCCTCGCAGGAAGGACCAACGGTACTGGCTAATCCAATTGAAGAACGGAACATAGTACGATAGGTACCTGTCTGTCGATTAGTTTCCCGTGAGAGTTTTAAGGGTAACAGCGGACTATACAGGCATGTCCGATTCTTCAAAGGCGATGTCGAAAGCAGTTGCTCCATTGACGATGTATTATCCAACCTCTCCGCCGAACCCGGACGGACACTGGATTCACCGCTAAGTCTGGGTGTTCCATAATAGTCACTTTGCAATTGTGCTTGTTCGTAAGGCTCAGGTCGCGGGGAGAACGTGCCATGTTCGCTGTCGCAGGATTTCGAGCCGCAAACAGGTTCGCGACGATGATACGACTCCAGCAGTCGGGTTTGCACATCTGGCTCCTGTGATGAGTATCCTAGGCGATCCTGGGAATGTGGTCCATTTCCGTTAGACGCGTTGTCCGGCAGAGCTGAGTAGCTCGTTTGAAATGGAGCCCGGAAGATATCAACAATTCGATCTCGTAGCGAGCGGGTTGCGCCGGCATCATGCGCATAAACTGTATTGCCATCCGACATTCTTCAGATAGACGATTCGAGCAAGTAGGTATAATTCAGCAGTACTATAATCCAGCCATAAGTTTTGAAGCCGAAAGCAGAGGCCGCGGCATAGACTCGGACAAATGACGCGCGGTTGACGGTGGCTAGTGGTATGCCGAATCGGTGTTTAAAGCAGGGAGCGCCCAAATTGCAGCCATAAAGATTAGCAGAAAGAGATCAAATAGAGATTCTTGTTCGACAGTCGTAGGTAGACGCAAGGAACATCCTTGATAACGGCCTCGACGAAGTTATCGATCTGGGAGGCGGTGAGGGGCATGCACATGACTCCGGTCCCGTGACCCGAATTTTGGCCGCCACAAAGAGAAAGAGACAATTCCTGCCCGCGCCCATTCTCGCTGCCCCGCCAACTCTCGACGCCGAATCAAGTCTGCCCGGCTCGCACGCTGCCTGAGTCACAGTCCCAACTGTGCATTTCCTGCCTTCGCAACGCCGACAAGTTCCGCGTGAATCAGTCGCAGCCCCGCCACAATGTCATTAACCAACTGCCGTTTCTACGAGGAGAAGTATCCGGAGGTGGATAGCTATGTCATGGTCAATGTGAAGCAGGTACAGTCGGTGGAAGGGTCGTCGCTTAGGGCTTTTTCTCATTTATGCAACACAGATCGCCGAAATGGGCGCCTACGTCAAGCTGCTCGAGTACGACAATATTGACGGAATGATCCTGCTCTCTGAACTTTCGCGACGACGTATCCGCAGTATACAGAAGCTGATTCGCGTCGGCCGCAACGAGATTGTTATCGTGCTTCGTGTCGACAAGGAGAAAGGCAAGACAGTTGGTCTGGTTGCGGAATCATCACTGACTCATGTGGTACAGGTTATATCGACCTTTCCAAGCGTCGCGTTTCGCCCGAGGATGTTGTCAAGTGCGAGGAACGATATAACAAGAGCAAGGCGGTGCACTCCATCATGCGCCACGTCGCAGAGGCTACCCAGACCCCACTCGAAACGCTATACCAGGAGATCGGATGGCCGTTGAACCGGAAATACGGCCACTCCCACGATGCCTTCAAGATCTCTATCACGTGAGACCGCCCATTGACGTCTGAAGAGAGTCTGGATGGCTGACATACTTAGAAACCCCGATGTGTGGAAGGAGATCGAGTTCCCCAGCGACGCTGTCCGGAAGGAGCTGATGCTGTACATAAGCAAGAAGCTCACCCCCTCGCCAACAAAGGTCCGTGCAGATATCGAGGTTACTTGCTTCGGCTATGATGGTATCGATGCCGTCAAGGATGCGCTACGCACCGCCGAAGAGGCCAACACGGACGACAGCCAGATCCGAGTCAAACTAGTGGCGCCTCCGCTGTATGTCTTGACGAGCCAGTGTCTGGATAAGAACCTGGGCTTGAGGATGCTTGAGGATGCCATCCAGAGGATCAATAAGAAGATCAAGGAGTCTGGCGGTGGCTGTATCATCAAGATGGTGCCCAAGGCCGTCACTGATAGTGACGATGCCGCTCTCCAGGAGCTGATGGAGAAGCGCGAGCGCGAGAACATGGAAGTTAGCGGAGACGAGAGCCAGTCGGAGAGCGACGAAGGTGTTCCTGAGTAAGATCCCCAGCCGCGGCACTGGCTCTTCAGCTAGCCAGATAAGATCGGATTACTCACACATTCTGTTTTGAACAGGAGAAAGTAAGGTATAACGACGAGCGAAATAGACGGCGCCCAAAGATGCCACGATCCACGACGGGAGCCGAATTACTTTGCTACAGGGAGGAGCCGGGGATACCCTGGCTAGTGGGCTCTGTTGGCTCTGGGGATAATGCCCGTCAAGGCCCATGTGCAAGTCACTTGTGATGTAGTGTTGGGCAGCCTGTGGGAGGGCGGTTCGTCTATACTCCGTGGACGAGCTGGTGTGCGTACTGATGTACATGTCATTGGGATGTTGTCGAGCTGTGCTACTGGAACACTCAGATGAGGGAGAATGTCATTGATTACGCCAGCCAAAAGTGTTATGCGAGGAATATGAAGCTGTTTACATGTTTACCCAGTACGTACGGAGATTAAGTTAGTTAGAGTTGGTCACGGGAGATCTCTTGGCACCAGCACCGCCCTCCTTGTTTCCAGCCATCCTTCTTCCTCCTTCATCCCTTGCCATTCTCACACCTCTCTGTCTCCTGCTCATCCCTCTTCCATTATGGGCCATTGGAGGGATATCTTCAACACCGACCCCGGCAGGGCTCGTCACCGGGTCCATATGGAGCGCCGTCAGTGTACGTTACGTCATGGTATCTCAGCTCCGCAGACGCCATATCTAACTAGCTGGTAGTGCTTCCTTCATATTCCGCAGACCAAGTTCCTCCCGACCGCCCGTCGAAGGAGGTCACAAAGGTCGCCCTCCGGCTGAAGTACCAGATTGAACAGGTCATCCCGTACGAAATTGATGAGGGGCTGGTCACCGATGCCAACAGCCATGTTATCACCAAACAGGTGATCCAGACCACCAAACAGGCTGGTGGCGATGATTTGCGGTCCTGTGTTCTTTTCTGTCTGCTCATATGCCTGCGATGGTTCAGGATCCAGGCCCTGGTCGAACTCTGGGACTCGGAGCTGAACGAGTGCCGCGCTATCGCTTGCGAGATAATTGCGAAGCGCATGTATGCTTCCTGCACCTCGTATTGGGCTTAGGTCGCTAATCCAGTCACAGCATCGAAACCGAGGAAGACCAGAGCTACTTACTCAAGGAGTGCCTGTTGGAGCGCTTCTCGATCTTCAGCGACGGCGAGGATACCGTTCCTGCCAACGTCATTGAGCGTGCAGTAGACCTTCACGCGCTGCGGATAATCGGCTCGTCGGGCTACCAGAAATGCATCAAGTACCTCTGGAACGGCTGGTACTGCCAGGAAGAAGGCAGCCCGTCCAATTTTGTCGAGTACAGCAAAAAGGATAGCACCAACTTCTGGGACCACTTCCATCCGGATCGCATGAGATGTCCTCTGTACCAAAACGTCTGCCAGATAATCTTCTCGCTGATCTATCTTGTGCTATACACCGCTGTCATGAATACGGTCAATCCAGCCGGCGACATGGATGTTGCTGAAATTATTCTCTACGTCATGACGCTGGCTTTTATCTGCGACGAAGCGACGAAATTGTGGAAGATTGGGAGGCACTACTTCGATTTCTGGAATGCCTTTAACTCCACTCTCTATACGATTCTGGCCGCATCTTTTATACTGCGAGTCGTTGCACTGTCTCATCCCCACGCCATGCAGCATGAGCGGCGGCAGATGTTTAACACTCTCAGCTACAACTTTCTGGCACTTGCGGGCCCGATGTTCTGGATGCGCATGGTGCTCTACCTGGACACATTCCGCTTCTTCGGGGCCATGTTTGTGGTCCTCCGGGTGATGATGAAGGAGAGTCTGATCTTCTTCGCGCTCCTTTTCGTCGTCCTGATCGGATTCTTCCAGGCGTTCATGGGCATGACCCAGGTGGAGGTCGACGTCCCCCATACTAGGACCATCATTCAGGGCATGGCGAACAGCATCATGCAGAGTCCTGAGTTTGAGACGTTTCAGGATTTTGCTTTCCCATTCGGCATTATTCTGTATTATGCGTTCAACTTCATTGTCATGATCGGTTGGCTGAACCCTTTCCGAACGGTCTCAATTATTTGCTAACCCTTTAGTTCTCCTGAATATCTTGATTGCGCTCTACAACAGCGCATACGATGATATCTCGGGCAACGCGATCGACGAGTACATGGGTCTCTTTGCGCAGAAAACGATGCAATTCGTGCGCGCCCCCGACGAGAATGTCTTCATACCGCGTAAGCGCCGCTCCCCTCCTGGTCTGTGTGCCATCTCCACTAACAGGATAACCAGCCTTTAACCTCGTCGAAATGGTCTTCCTCGTCCTCCCCTTCGAATGGTGGCTCCCCCGCGCCCACTACGCCAAACTGAACGACATGGTCATGGGCGCTCTGTACTCTCCCCTCCTCGTAATTACGGCATACATCGAAGCCCGCGAGGCCCGGCGTATCCGCTGGAACCGTCGCCGCGGCGAGGACGACGACGACGATGTCCATGAGTGGGAACACATTGCGGAGGAGGTCGATTTCGATGTGGACGATCCGTGGATGCAGGCTGTCGAAGACACCAGGCCGAATTTGCAGGCCACTGAGTGCACCTTGGAGGTGAAGCAGTTGAGGGAGGATGTTGCTCAGCTGACGCGGACGGTGAAGACGCTGGCTGAGAGGGAGGATGTGGGCACCTGAGTCGAATTGATCAGGTAGGGAGAATGTATAGTTGGTTGGCCAACTGGCTGGCTGCTTGACTGGTTACTTGGTTTCGTGTTTCGGTTTTGTTATTCCCTGGTGTGAAATTGCTGGTACGTCGATAGTTGTGAGATCGATAGATATATAGTGCTCTAGTTGATAATGTATGGTACGTATGAATTTATATATATAGCCAGCCTAGGGATCCTGTATGGAGTACAAACTACATTCAGCTGAAAATCAAGTCCATCAAAGACCGTTACGGGCAAGGAATAACCATCCATTATAGCTTCAACCTCGTAAGTACTGCAATACTGCATGTATCAACAACAACGCCTGATGCTATGCATGATCATAGAGTAAAAAAAGGACACCCAGACACCGCGTCAGACCCTGAAAAAAAGAACCAAGGGGCATATCAACGAGACAGCCCGCTCGTTATAGAAGATCATAAGCCGACAACTCACGACGGCGCGTTTGAAGCTGTATAGAGACCCTCGAAATCCAACCCATTGAGCAAGCCATTGATGCGATCAACCTCGCGGCTGAGATCTTCCATGTTCATCGCGAGGCTGCTCACCTCATCGAACTTGCGACGGCGGTTCGCGTCGGCGACCATTTCGGAAACGAAGAATTTCTGCTCCTCCAGCACGATAAGCCGCTCGCGGAGATTCTTCTCCTCTGTCTCCATTGCAGAGACTGCACTGCTCGTGTCGCTGTTTAGACTGGCTCTGCTGCCGTTCGCGGCGAGGGTGTTGTAGTTGATTGATGCGAGGGCTGACTCTCGGGGTCGACTACTGCCCTCTGCGCCGTTGCCGGTAGGGGTGCTAGATGAAGATGTGCTGGTGCCGTTTGGAAGGCGGTCGTTCGGCGTAGCGTGTTTGAGGATCTTCGGGAGGGATTTCAAGGGGAGCATGTGTAGATGGAGGAAATTGCTAGCCTGTTGGTAGATGGCTTTCTGCAAACGCTGTTGCGTAGGGGAATCGGTTGGCATGTCGCGGACACGTCTGGCTGCAAGGTCGTACTGAGCAAAGGAATTGGTCAACCGCTGGCGAACTTTGGAGGCTTCTGCTATTTGAGCTGGCGACGGCGGCCGTTTGGGATCCCTGTTGCAGTGATAATTAGCCCACTAGTCGGTAGAAATCTGTGAAAAGTGATACATACTGTAACGCGGTCAATAGCTTCTGGAACCGAGGCATAAGAAGTCGAATGCCTCGTTCGAATTGCGTTAGATTTTCGTATACCCTAAGGTCCGGCGTCTTTCTCGTGATGTCTGCTTCAAAGTCCCGTCGATCAAACAGTGTTGCCCTGCAATCTGTGCAAAGCCGGACATCGACATTGACCATCCCGGAAATAGACTTCTCCGCCGGCGGCTTCGATACTGCCACGGTCAGCAACGTCCACCCAGCGGCAGGATTACATACGAGAAGTAATGCTCAAGGGAACATCGCTGGAACACCCTGTCACCGGGTCACCACATACGACCCGCCCGCAAGTCCTGCAATGGTGCCGCCGGAACGAGTAACTGCTAAACTCCTGCTGGCAAAATGGGCACTTCAGCACGCTGGAGTCATCCTGCCAGCTGACAACAGTCTGCTCGAGGGCTTTTCGTTGATCATTTTGCCACATAGGCCACCGCTTGCTTGCACCGGACTGGATCTGTTCTACAGGCAAAGAGGCTAGCAGCTGGGTGAGTCGGGTCAAGCGTTTCTCCAACCGAGAGACTTCCAAAGTGGCCTTGTCCACAGTCTGTTTCCTCACAACTTTGAATGCATCGGTCTTGTCCCTCACCGAGCCTGATGTTAATTAGCGTTGCCCAGTGCAAATAGGCTCAGAGTGTATACCGTTGTGGTCATTATATCCCTCTCGGGATTTATAGCAAGTCTCGCAAACACGGTACCACAAGCCTCTCACCGGCTCGTGCTGTGCGGACCGCGACAGCTTCATCTGGTACATGGTGTGTTCCTCGCAGAACAGCTTCCCACACTTCCGACAATTGACGCATCCGTTCGCAGCGTTGAGCCGTTGCCCGCACGAGGGCTCCAGGCATATATCGTAGAGCCCACGACCTTGCCAGTGGTCCCTACTTATAACATCTTCCGGGTCCGGCAGACTCGGGTGTTCTGGAGGGTGGTGTAGTTGCGTGGAGGGGGCGGAAGGTCGTCTTGTGGGTGCCAGCGCGGGTATGTTTTCGTTGGACTCGAATACATCCAGCCCCTTCAACTTCTGGTTCAGGACAGCAAGAGGTTGAAATCGCTTCGCCTTGTCCATCTGTGTTTTGAACCAGTCCTTCACTTCGTCCTGCCGATCGTCTTCGAGGTGCTGATGTACGTCATCGAGGTGTCTGTTGGCTGTATTAAGCACGTAGCCAAACATGGAGCGGAAATTGGAAGGCAATATACCTGTTTAATTGTAGTAATGTCACCTGCGAGCAGTCAGTAGCTAGTCGGGAAGCGTACATGTAGATGGGCATACCATCTCCTCACTGCAAATCGGACAAGACAGCTGCGCACCAGTAGCGGCCGGGGCAGCGGATATCGAAGAGTCGGCATGATCAAGAGAAACGCGGGAGATGAGATCGCGGGTCTCGGATGAGAACTGAGAGGCCGAAGCCTGCGAGCTGAGGGAGAGGCTGCTGGCGGAAGGAGAGAGGAAGTTGGGCTGCGGAGACGGGGCGGAAGGAGGGAGAGCTTTCGCAGAGCCAATGACACGACCTCCTCCCAGGGTCCTCCGGGACATGGTGGAAGTTACGGGAGGAGCATGGGAAGTAACCCGCGAGGGGTGAGAGCGAGAAGGGCCGGCATAGAGGTTGAGTGAGAGGTTCAAGAGAGGAGAGGCTGGAGAGGAAGCCCAGAGGAGGTCAGATGACCGATATGTATGTAATATTACCCGGATTACAGTACCAGTACCGTATCACCGTCTCTACAAAGTCTGCCTACTCCTACTGCCCTTCCACTGCCTCCGCCATCTCCCCCAGCGTCGCAAACCGCCAGTCATACACTGCCCCATCCGTGTTCCCCATGATGGCGCCCTGTCGCTCAATCCACACCGACTTGATCCCTGACTTCCGGGCCGGCTGATGGTCATGGAACTGGCTCTGGGCCGTTTGCAGCACCTGGTCGCGATCGACAGCAAACCTGGCCTTCACGTCCTTTAGCATGTACTCGAAATTGCGCAGATCCGGTTTGTACGACCCGACGTCCTGGGCGGTGATGACCAGATCAAACGGAAACCCCTGGAGACTGCCGGCGTTTGTCTTGGCAAACGAGTCCCGGTCGACGTTGGACAGGACAACGAGCTTGTAGTGCTTTGCGAGGCGCTGCAGGGCTGCGACGGTGTCTGGGAACGCGGGCCAGGTGCCCACGGACTCGCCGAAGGATTGGCTCTGCTGCTCCGTGGGGGCAGGTAGCCCGAGTCGCTGAGCGAGAGCGGGATGGACAGTGGCCAGGAGCTGCGAGTATGGCATGTCTGGGGTGCGGACTTGTTGCTCGCGCTCGAGGTCGTGGAAGACATGGAGAATGTGCTGGCGGGAGAAGGCGGCACTCCCCTGGTCCAGCGTGGGTTGAAAAGCACCGAGAATGCCGGATTCCCAGTCGACCAGGGTGCCGTAGACGTCGAAGGTGAGCAGACGGTAGTCCGAGAGGCGAGACATGGTGAGATGGTGATATGTTAGTAGTACGTATAGTACGTATGGAAGTACTAGGTACACTTTGGACATTCTGGCCCGTGTGGGGTATGCGGGGTTTATCGGATCAGATAAAGAGCAGCCAATACAGTCCGGTATAGAGCAGAGTATTCTAAATGCCATTAATAGATGGCAGGATACTTAGGGTTCTTGCTATTAAGCAGATATACCATGGAATCGCGGAGTGGACAATCTCGAGAGCATATAGATCTAGTGCCATACTCCGCGACATCATCTCTCAGGATCCTCCAGCCACGTCCATCGCACCGGCACCCGGCCATGAACGGGATTAGCAAGCTGCCTGAACACTGCCGGCGAGACGTCTATACCGGCCTTCTCGCACCCGACACCTATTCCGGCAATCAGCAATGTGTCATGAAAAGCGATGGCGACGGCAGCAAACATACAGCGATCCACAACCTTGACATCGACACTCTCCCCACCGCGCTTCAGTCGCAATTTCAATCCACACAGGGGGTTCTCGTTCGGATTCGATCCCGTCGACGCAGCATCGAAAATGACATGCGAGACGGCACAGACCATATCCGAGACGGAACTAACAATCCCGCAGGCGCCCAGTGCGGGAGTGTAGTAGGTCAGGTCGCCGTGGTAGGGACCGCCGTAGGAAGTTGGGAGGGGCAGCGCTTTATGTCTACAAATCGATCAATCAGCTCTGGAATAGGGCAGACGCAGCCTTGAAATCGTACCCGTTTCCCACTGTTAACCCGACAGCAAGACCGATAACTAGTACAACGAGGATAACCGCAGCAACGGCGCCGACGACGATTAATCGCTTCTGCCTCGAGAACTGTCTCCAGTCGAGCCATTGGGGTATTGCTGTAGGACCGGGCCCTTTGGGGCCGGGTGACTTTGTTTCATTGGGAGTTGTGGCGGGTTTTGCGATGGGAACTGGCTTTCGCTTGGGTGGGTTTCGGGGATACGGAGGATGGCGGAATTCGACTTCTCTCAGCTCGGGGAGACGTTTGTCGAGGTTGGCGCTCGCAGGGTGGTTTGGCAGATCGGGAGAGACAGGGGATACCAGCGAGACGGGGTCTTTCTCATCGGCGAAAGCCATGGCTTGATATTGGGGTTTCAATTGAGCGCGATTCCTTGAGCGCCGGGCGATTGGGCATCGTGGAAGAGAGTAGCTGGAGAGGAGAGAGAGAGAGAGAGAGAGAGAGAGAGAGAGAGAGAGAGAGAGAGAGAGAGAGAGAGAGAGAGGAGAGAGA
>RAQS01000261.1:0-28114 GCA_003698115.1 Aspergillus sp. HF37 | reverse complement strand
TTCCTCTCTCCCTCCCCTTCCCTCGCCCACTCTCCCCCTTCAATCCGCTTCCCCTACTACCACTGCCCAGTAGTTCGCCTCGTACTGCCACGCAGTTGGTTCCTACTGGGCTTTCCTTTTATTCTATCCTCATTTTCTTTCTCCCTTTCCTCCTCGTTATCCTCGATATCCGCCAGGTGGCTGTTTGCTCGGTCTCGGGTTTGCCGTCACGTACAGCCCTGCCCGTTAATTTTGCTGCCTCCCCCGGTCGGCCCCAACGTCGCTTTCCAACGCCCCCGACTGCCACTATTGACTGCCACTTCGGTCTTTTCCCTTTCCCGCAATTTACTCCAGACTCTACGACTCATCTGGCAATTGTTTGGTCTTGCTGTACATCGTCCCGTGATTTGTCTTGGTAAAGCTGCATCAGCCCGCGCAGCTCGTCCATGTCGCGTTGAGTAATCACCCCCTGTCGGATTAAGATATTGGATGGCTGCTGTAAGTACCCCCTTCCAACCATGTGATGGCTGCCATTTTTGCCCCATCATGACCATCGTCGCTGACTCCCTGGGTAACAGTTGTAACCGATCACGTGCCGTCCCGTTCGAGTCCTCGAAGCAATTGCCTCTTCAGAACCTTGTCCGCTCGCCCTAGTTCGCTCCACCCATGGCGTCGTCGTCGTCAAATGTGGTGGGCGTCCACTACCGAGTGGGGAAGAAAATAGGAGAAGGGTCGTTCGGTGTGATCTTCGAGGGTACCAACCTGTTGAATAACCAGCAAGTCGCTATCAAATTTGTACGTTCATCTGCCTGACTGGTGGTGCTATTCTAACAAACCCAGGAACCGCGAAAGAGTGACGCTCCCCAACTTCGAGATGAGTATCGGACCTACAAGATCCTCGTTGGATGCCGTGAGTCGCCTGGCTAGATCGAGTTCCCGGGAAAGCTTACCTGACTTGCAGAAGCGGGCATCCCCAATGTCTATTACTTTGGCCAGGAAGGCTTGCATAACATCCTGGTTATCGACCTTCTCGGCGCCAGTCTCGAGGACCTCTTCGACCATTGCAACCGCCGCTTTTCGATCAAGACTGTTGTGATGGTGGCCAAGCAAATGGTGCGTTCTCTGCCTCCGTTTCGACTTCCTGCCCTAACGCATCACTGCAGCTCTCTCGAGTGCAAACCATCCACGAGAAGAATCTCATCTACCGAGACATCAAGCCGGACAATTTCCTCATCGGCCGCTTGAACACAAAGGCGGCCAACGTGATTCATGTCGTCGACTTTGGGATGGCCAAGCAATACCGAGACCCCAAAACGAAGCAGCATATCCCTTACCGGGAGCGAAAGTCGCTGTCTGGCACGGCACGCTACATGAGCATCAACACGCATCTGGGACGAGAACAGTCACGGCGTGATGACCTTGAAGCTTTGGGTCATGTGTTCCTGTACTTCTTGCGAGGCGGCCTGCCGTGGCAGGGACTGAAGGCAGCGACGAACAAGCAAAAGTACGAGAAGATCGGCGAAAAGAAGCAGACAACTGCGATTAAAGACTTGTGCGAAGGATATCCAGGTACAGTGCCATTGCTCTTGAGGTCACGGCAGAGACTAATTATAAAGGCATAGAGGAGTTCACGAAGTACATAGCATATGTCCGCAACCTCGGCTTCGAGGATACCCCGGACTACGACTACTTGAGGGACTTGTTGACGCAGGCACTCAAGAACGCCGGGGAAGTGGAAGATGGGGAGTACGACTGGATGAAGCTGAACAACGGTCGAGGGTATGAGTACAAGCCCTATACGTCGCAACAGCCCCTGCACAACAACGCTCTCCCAAACACATCGGCGCGCGATATTCACGCGAACCAGCTGCGCAACCAACGACCCGGAGTGACGGCCGACCGTTTAAACGCCGCGCAACCCCCGCCTCCATCTCCGGTGAAGCCCGGAGCTGGGAAAACGCGCGAGCGGCCAAGCGCCTCCGGCGGAATGGCGCCGAAACGCCAAAGCGGGGGTCTTGAAGCAGCAACGCCGGCGGCATCGACGCAGGCGCAGTTCCAGAACTCGAACGCCAACCTGGCGCACCCGATGGGCAACCCGGTGAACGCGGGGATGCACGGTGGCCAAGCGGCAGCAGGAGGCGGAGCGGCGAATAGCCAGCCGCAGCCAACTTTTGCTCAGAAAGTGATGAAAGCGCTATGCTGCGGTAGGTGACCTTGGTCGTGGAGCGTGTGTTGACCTGCTCATCAAGTCTGCAGGTTGACAGCGACACGAGCATGACACTGTAATTCAGCATAATAGCGTGGGCAATGCTGCAGGACGGCAGCATGGGATTGTACATGCCTGTGGGCGCACGTGTCGAGAGCAGTCAGCCTATCGGTTGACGGGATATTTTTTTTGCATTTGCCATGAATGAGTTCTATGTTGCTGTGCACACACACAAGCCCGGTTCGATTACTTGATCGCGCGAATGGTTCAGTTGGTAGAGCGAGCTTAGCCTCTTCTACGCCTGGCCTTTCATGATGGTGCTACGGCAGGGAACGGCGCACTTTGAGATTCATGTACTGATTGATTGTGCTGTTTTATTTTGCTTCGTTTCTAGCGTGACCGTTTAATACTAGATATCTCGCGTATTGTCCAGTAGGCAGGCAGGTATATAGATGACGAGTATACGAGAGTTGAGTCCAGCGAAGCCAAGTTCTGTGTTTACCTACGCCATACCAACTCCGTACAGATTAAGCGCATGGAATCCGAATCGAAACCTTGGCAGTTATGTGGGCCGGTATAGAGGCGCTGTGATAGGCTGAAAACATGGAAGGGGAATCCGCAGTGGCAAGCTTGCTTGGTTGTGTGGGTCCAGGGTCCGCATAGCATCGTATCTTCAGCCAACCAGCGGGAACGTGGGTGGGTCGATGGAGGCTTCCCTGATTCTAGAATGCTGTAAGACTGTCCCGATTGCGTAACTTGCCTGGTTGCAACTCTTCCACCCGGCGCCCTTGGGTCCCTGCTTGACGGCCCTTGGGTACGTCCTGGACGGTCAGGATGAAAAGACAGACGTCACTGGATGTCGATTCCAGCCAATCTGACGTGCTGTGCCGGGGTATGGTCGGAGGGCTGGAGGACACAGTCCGGTAATACGCAGTACGGACGGGATCTGCGGTATTTTTCGGTGGGCCTGGCGCTTTGCTGCATGATCTGTCTTGCCGCTGTCTTTGATGTTCTCTCGCTGTCTCTCTTTAACTCTCTCTTCTCTCTCCCTTCTTCTTTCTTTCTCCAACTACCCTACCACAACCGTACCACTCGCCATCTCCCTTTCTCACTTCCTCGATCCGAACCCTGATTTCCGAACCCTGATTTGTGGGCCACCCAAGCCAGACGTCGTGCCATAGAACGTGTAGGGCAGGCAGAAAACGTGTAGGGCAGGCAGAACGTGGTGCCAGAACGGCTGGAAACTGGTGCTGGGAATCTCGTCTAGTGGTGCGCCCTACGCCATGCTCAAGAAGACCCTTCCTCCTCTCTTCTTCTGGCACTCCACCCCGACATCGACGCCTGAACTGTCGCCCGCCTCTTCGTCGTCCGACACCGACTCGGACGGGGACATGGACGCCGCTGCCTCGCGCCCTCGCACCCTGGCCATTCAGTCCGGCGCCTACTGTCCCTCGCGCCCGTCGCTGGCGGACGTGTTATCCAACACGGCCCCGCCGCCCTACACACTCAGCTCGTTCATGGCCTACCTCTCGCAGAACCACTGTCTCGAGACCCTCGAGTTCACCCTGGATGCGAAGCGCTACCGCGAGTCCCACGAGTCCCTGGCTCACCAGCTGGCCGAGTCACCCATCACCACAGACTGCCCGGAAACGAAGCGCCTGCGCATGCTCTGGCACCGCCTGTTGACTGCGTACATCTTCCCGGGGTCCCCGCGCGAGATCAACCTCCCCAGCGAAGTCCGCGATGAAATCCTCCTGCTGGCCAACGCGCCGTCGCCCCCGTCCCCGCAGAAACTCGATCGCGCTGTCAAGCTCATCCACGAGCTGATGGAGGAGTCCATCTTCTTCCCTTTCCTCAACAGCCACGCGGGCCCGGGCGCGACCCCCGTCGACCGGGTCTTCGGCAGCAGCGAAAACGTCAGCGTCGTGACGAGCCCGGGCCTTGACGAACACGCGGGCAGCCGCGCCCATCCGGTCAAGAGGAAGGCGTCGGCCGGCGACCTCGTGTCTGGCGGGCATCACTCCGCTCGCTCGAATTTTCCCCTCAGTGCTATAACAACCCTGGGCAAGGGCGGGCGCTCGACTGGCCCTGTCTCCAGCTCAAGCGCCGACTCCGGCTCCGGCCCGGGCTCGGCCGCGTTAACCGACGACTCGGGTAGCTTGCAGTCCAGCCCGATCTCCAGTCCCAGCCCGGGCGAACTCATGACCCCGCCGACGACCCCGCCGGCTAGTGTCCTGGCCGGAAGCCCGAAGAACCGCCCCGAGAATCCGTGGAAGAAAATGGGGATGAAGCTGGGGTTCATGAAGCGGTCGGCCAGGGATTTGGAGGAATAGGCTGACAGCCTGAACTGAACTCTGGACGTGGGCCAGGTATAGACGATTTGCATGATGGATTCCGATTGATTTGGTTAATTGGTACGGTGGTGTAATGCATGGATGGCATGGCATGGCATGGCATTATCGGCGCATTTCAGCGGACTGTTTCCTTTCCTTTCCTTTCCTTTTCTTTTTTTCCTTTATCGAGATGTCCAGCGAGCATGTTGCATGAAAAGAACTAATAGACTGATGGATGGATGGATGGATGGGCAAAGGATGGCGTTCTGTTTCTCTCCTGTGTTCTGTTTCTAGATGTCGATACCCGTTGGTTAATCCAGTGTGCAACTCCTGATAGACCCTTGAAATTGAAAGTTATAGAGCTATCTAGTTTTACCGCATCAATCTACCCGTCAACCCATGAAACCCTCCGCCCAGCCCTAGTCTCCAACGCCGCACCCTCCACATCCCACCCCATCTCCCTCAACCCGCGACAATACTGCCGAAACCGATCCCCGCCGGTGAGGAAGTCCAGCGTCTGTGAAATAACACCCAGGACGCGCCCCCCACCCTCGTCTTGCTTCTCTGGTCCCGCATCTGCAACTGACCCTGCGTCTGCCGCAGACGATGACAAAACTCGAGCTGCCAGTAGAGCATGACACCACGCCTTCAGCCGCGCCTCCGCGCTACACCCCGGTTTCAGGATGATCCGGCCGTCCCAACCCCCGCCTCCTGTGTGCGTGAGATTGAGCATGTATGCCTCGTTGGCGAAGAGGGTGGTTAATTGTCCGAGATTGGGGTTAGGGCTGGGTTTTAGGGTTCTGGTTCTGGTGGTACTCCGTGTTGAAGGGCTCTGGAGGAAGGTGGGTAAGTCAATCCCGATGAGGCCGTGGCCTAGCTGGATCCCGCCATGAGAGGAGGAGGGGGAGAACCAGGTGAGAGCCCCGTCCCGCGCAAAGATCTTCTCTCGCTTTGACGTTTCGGCCGGGGTGAGGATTCTCCTATGCGATCTGCGTCTTCTGGCCAGGTCGAGGTCGAGGTCAGGGTCCGAGTCGAGCAGAGCCGAGAAGACAATGTTCGCGCGCTGTCTGTTCAGGCTTGTCATCTGGACGGCGCGCACGGCGGCGTAGTTCAGGGCCAGATGCGCCGCGAGGAGGACGACGAGGGCTGTCCAGGTAGCTGCTGAGCCGGTGATGCGGGAGACGGCGTAGGAGCCGACCTGGTGGCTGTCAACAGATGATCTGGTAGTCAGGATGAATCAACAGGGACATACCAGCATCCCAACGAGCGAGATGATAGTCTCCTGCGACGAGTCTTTCTACAATCATCAGCCTCAGCTCATCCAAGCCCAGTAACTCCCAAGCCCAGCGAGGACATACAGCATTAACCTCCGCGATATTCCCCCACCTCGCAAAATGCGCACTCAAACTCGCCTTCGAGCTCCCGCCAGCCACTCCACATAGCGCCCTCAACACGCCCGCCGCGCTGAGGACGCCCACGCGCGGTGTCCCCGCCGGGACCCGCGGCGACACGCAGTCCAGCACCATCGCGACGTCATTAAAGACGTCCGCGGCCAGGCGGAAGGTCTTGCATTCCGGCTCGAGCGCGGGCCCGACTCGGTGCGCGAATAGGATCGTCGCGAGCCGCCCGGAACTGTCTTGCAGGATGTGTAGGAGGAGGGCGGTTGTTGGGGAGGCGGTTGCGTTGCCGACTCCGACGCCTGGGGGTTTAGTTAGCTTGCATTGCGGTTGGTGGTGTGGGTGGGTGGGATAGCTAGGTAGGCTGACCTTGGAGGACGGCTCGCGAGGAGAGGAGGCCCGCGATGGAGCTGCAGAAGGCTTGGAGGGAGTCGAATATCTGGTATCTGCGGATCGTCAGCGCTAGCTTCGGTAGATCCCAGCCAGGACATACGGGAGGTAGTCGTCGCTGACGCTGTGCGGATATCCGGCTGGGAGGAAGATATCAGCGAGCGACTTCACAATGCCAGCGGAGAACCACTCGCGAGACGACGCGGAATGCGGCTCCAGGGCGTCGAGTCTGCCGTGCCCATCTTTGGATCGCGACTCTGAGTAGATGTACGTGGCGGTGGGATTGTTGACCTCGTCTGATTCGGTGAAGGTGATGGGCATGGTGGTGTTGAAGGAAGATGGTTATGCACGTGGATAGAAGAGCTCATCGATTGCCCAGTCAGATGTTCAATTCGTAATGAGCGGAATTGTTCCCTCGTATATAAAGACCCGTCCAGCCCAGACTATAGTCCTATCTATGTACAGTCCTCCCAAGCATCCAATCAACCATACATCCAACCATAAACCGTGTGCAAGTAAAGTAACGAAAAGTAACGAAGCTCCAAAATGACCAACCACCAGCGCCGGAACTGAATAACAAGCAATGCCGAAACGAAGGTAGTAATTTACCATCCACCAGACGCCTTAGGTGCACAGGCTGGCACCGCCGGTCTCAATGGCCTCGATTTCCGCATCCGACCACGGCAGACGCTGGAAACGCCGGGGGAGCTCCGCGCGGTCGAAGAACTCGCCCTGCGGCGGCTGCACGCCGCCCAGGGCAACGCCCGGGCTGCGGCCAATGGAGCCCTGGGTAAAGGAGGCGCGGCCGAGCGGACCGTGCTGCTGGGCCTTGGAGCGGTAGGCGGCGAACGAGTCGGGGAGAGCCCCGGTGGGAGAGGCTGGGTGAGGGCGCGGAGTGTGATCGACGGACTCTGCGCGGCACAATGGATTAGCGATGCGACGAGTGAAACAGGTTGAGGCCGGGCATACGAGGCACAGAGCGCCTGCCAACGAAGCGGATGAGGGGGGTATGGACGGCGTCCCACAGAGCGATGGTGGCACGCATTGTGGGCGAAATTGGGCTTCGGAGATGGGAGCCGAGCGATCCGAGGTGGTTGGTTGGGAGATTGAGAGAGACTGGGAAGACTGAAGCTGGGAGGAGTGAGGGAGGATGGAATGGACGAGGGCGAATTAATAGAGGTTGAAAGAAAGCGAGAGAGTGTGTGGTAAGAAAGAGAGGAAGAGAGCGAGAAGAGCGAGAGACGAGCCGGAGAGAACAAGCCGAGTGCGGACTGACTAAGGAGCTGTCCCAGATACGCGCTCCGATTGGCTGCAGGCGCCGTTATCAGGCCATTATTCACGGATTGCTATCAGTCCGGATTCTCCCGCTCTCTCTCTCTTTCAACACCGTGTACAGGATACAGGCTATATTCCGGAGTATCAGCTCGCAACACCACTATCACACCATGCATGAGCTCCTCCTCTTCGCCTCGGTTCCCCCTTCCCAGCAGCATGCCCTGCTCCAGCAATTGGCCGGGCTGACGGCCATGCAGCCTCTCCACCGTCTGGAGCGCCGTCTGGTCTTCAAGGCCTACCGCAAGCCTGGCTGGATCACCACCCGCACTGGAGCCAGCCAGGATTTGCAGGGCACCGAGATGCAGCGCCTGAACAAGATGCTGAACGGCGGCATGTTTCACGTCCAGGTCGTGGGCCCTGTCGCCGAGGACGGCTTTGGCCCTCCTGCCAGCCAGGACTCGCACATGTCAGGCACGGGCACAGGCTCGGACGAGAATATCCCGCCTGGCAGCGCCGCGTCTCAGTATGACTACGAAAATCAGCCCTGGCGGCTGGAGTTCCGCGACATTCCTGAGGCAGGAACTCGCTCGGCGGTCACGGCCCGCTTGATGGCCAATGCGCCCTTGCCCAAAGGGGATCTCCTGCCGCTGATGAACGCTTGGGGTTACAGGTTGGCCGCTCATGTTGCACCGCCATTCCACCGCGCTGATTCTCCTACAGCTTTGTCTCCGAGTATCTCGTCGAGGGCGACGCGTTTATCCACAATGATATCGTGATCTTTCTCCACCGCGTTCTCTGCTATCCAACGCCCAATGGAGCCGGCGAACCACGCCGCCAGCTTCCGGCCCTGCAGGACATGGTGCCACTCGAGAAGACCGGAGGCTATGTCCTTCAGGCGGCGATCGCCGTCAGGGACGGGGGCAATCAAGAGTCGATGAAGACAGCCTCGCAGCACCTGTTCGGCCTCCGTGAGCAGCTGAGGTCCGCCGTTCGTCTGGAACATGCCGATCGACTGTCGCTGGATACACGAGCCAAGTGAACCTAGTATGATTTCATATCTCTACGGAGTAGACTTATTTACGTCCCGTCGATCCCGGATCAGCAGCAGCAGCAAGCTCTCCGCCCTAGATCAAGTACGCGACCTCGCCGTGACAATCATTGATCTACCGGTGGGTCACGCTCAATGGCATGATGGACGTGCTATGTTCGCAACAGCTCGACACGTGCCATATGCTCTCTCCGCGACCTTATCAGATGCTGATCAGGCCACGGCTGCAGCTACGTCAGTCGACACTCATATGCACAGGTCTCTATTTAGACAGGTAGTTTGAATAGGACTTTAGGAACCACATGGCATGCCCTTCGTATGAATTTCACTTCTTTCTTCATCTCAGTCTACAACCGCCTGCCTCTTCCGTCAATATGGGATCATGTGACCGCGTGACTCCCGCGTTTTCGCGTTCCCGACTAACATCACTCTTCGTCCAACCCGTCTCTCTCCAACATCTTCAGACTACAGCTCATCAGAATGGCGGGGGCTCAGGGGACCAAAAGACCTGCCTCCCCGGCCCAACCGATATCCCCTCCCCCTTTGAAGCGGAAGGTTGAGTCGACCGTGAACAGTAAGTATCACGACCTTATCTATTCATCATCTCATTTTTATAGACAAGTCCGTTGCTACCTTCTTCACGCCTACCTCTCAAAAGAAACCCGACCAACTCTCATGGAATGTCATCAAAAACAGCCTTGTTGTCGGGAGATACACACCGGGGCCAGATCAGAGGAGAAACACGGCGAAGAGACGAATAGCGGCGTTTGACCTTGTTGGCCACCTTTGATGTGAAGGTCCGCCTGAGCTGACTCTGTAGGATTCGACACTCGTCTCGACCGCATCCGGCAATACCTTTCCCAGAGGCCCGGCAGACTGGAAATGGTGGCACGCTTCTGTTCCGTCTAGAGTGAAGCAGTTGAACTCCGACGGGTGTGTCCGTCGCAGCTCAGTTAGTCACGCAATGCTGATCTCTACAGCTACCAGGTTGTCGTACTCTCCAATCAGAAGAAAATCAGCCTCCAGAAGGACATGAAAGGCGGACGGAGCGACTCCAAGAGTCTGTCCAACTTCAAAGAGCGGGTAGCAGCCATCTTGAGCCAGCTGGACATTCCCATGGGCGTCTATGCGGCCACCCTCGATGACGAGTATAGAAAGCCGCGGATGGGAATGTGGAGCGAATTCCTCGAGGACTACGATCTCGACGTGTCTGGCGTTGATCTACCCGGTTCGATCTTTGTCGGAGACGCTGCTGGGCGCCCGCGGGACCATTCTCAGGTCGATCTGTAAGTCTCACCCTCTCCCTTCTGGGAAACGGCCAGTTCTCACGCACACGACGCAGCGGTTTCGCGGCGAACATCGGTGTCCCGTTTCAGACGCCAGAGGAATTTTTTCTCAACGCAGACCCAGAACCCGCCACGCGTTTTGATCCGAGGTCGTATCTCGACTTGGAGAAGGACCCTGGTAAGACATGTCTATATGTATCCTGCTAAACAAGCTGATACGATTCAGCATCCACCCCATTCACCCGCCGAAACCCGCTAGAGCTAGTCATCTTCTGTGGCAGCCCTGGCTCGGGCAAGTCCTCGTTCTACTGGAACACGCTGGAGCCATTAGGGTACGAGCGCGTCAACCAGGACATACTCAAATCGGTAGACCCTACCAAACCCAACCCAATGCAACCAACCTGTTTTTCTGTCCAGCTAACAGACCCAGCGCCCAAAGTGCCTAAAAGTAGCCAAAGACCACCTCACCGCCGGCCGATCCGTCGTAGTTGGTACGTCTGCCTGCCTCCGCTTTTCCAGCCAAACACTATTGCGTACCTCGTACTAATTTCGAACGACAGATAACACCAACGCAGACCCCGAAACAAGATCCCACTGGACCGACCTCGCCAAAGAGACGAAAGTCCCAATCCGCTGCATCTACTTCCCCGCCTCGCCCGAGCTATGCAGACACAATAATGCCGTCCGCGCTGCGAATCGTGATTTGGTATGCACTACCGCCACCACCACTTATGCACCTTGCACTATAATGCATATCCATCCAGTCATGCAGCTAACGAGGGTACCATGCAGAACCCCGAATCCCGGGCCATAGTCCCCGGAATCGCGTTTGGGGATTTCGCGCGGCGGTTCCGCGAGCCCGAGGTGGGCGAGGGATTCGAGGATGTCGTCCGGGTCGAGTTCCGGTTTCGGGGGGATGACGAGGCGAGGAGGGTTTGGGGGCAGTACTGGATTTGATGTCTCGGGTTAGTGTTGTCTTTATGAGATATCCTTTTACACTGCCAGTGATATGCGAGATCATGAATATTTTTTCGACTATCTATGCATACATGGCTTGATACAGCCTGGGTATATTAGAGAGAAACACTTGCTTCCCTTCACCGTTTCTCTTCTTGCCTCGTTCCTGTCATTCATTGTTTCTCACCCTTAGTAGACCCAACTGGATCCGACACCAATAGAAATTGAGATGGCGGCATAATACATAGGAGACATGCGTGAAGGAAGGTAAGGCAGATGCTCGCACTGCGAGGGCAGTAGTCGCAGCGCACCATTCATAACTCATCATTATAGGCGTAAGTCGTTACATGATTAACCGTCGTCGCGTGTTCGTCCATCCCAAATGCATGCTTTTGGGACATTTAGGACCTGTTGACCAGATCATGGAAAAACCGAACAAAATCTCGCTTAAGCGACCGATTCCGACACCGGCCCATTGCAGGCGCCATCTTCATCGGTCCCACGATTTCCTGGTCCCCCAGCTCCGGGAACTTGTCGTTGTCATGAAGCCGAGGGATCTTGAGCTGCTCGCAGGGGTGGTGGGATTTGGTCTGGTTCAAACCGGCACACTCGCTCGGGTCGAGTTCTGCCAGCATCGACTCGTGATTATGTTTCCACTCCCGATTGATCGACTCCCACTTCTCCTCTGTCAGCTTGTAGATGTTGGACGTCACCCCATAATGCTCGCCGGTGCGGACCAGGTGCTTGGCAAAGTTGCACCGCGCCTGATCCCACTGCCCACGGAAGTGTTGGAAAGTCTCCATATCGTAGGCTTCTGGCACGTACGGCTCCGGCTGGATGGTAAAGTTGGCGTGACCGAGCTTATTTGCCCACTCGTCCTTTGGGTCTGATAGGGTAAACGGAGAGGCATCGCCCGACGTCGACCGCACAGTATGAGTGGGACGGCCGAAAGAGGCTATAGATGGCTTCGACGATAGTGGAGGTGAAGGAACTCCCGCCAGACGGAGCTCTGTGATGCTGCTGCCGAGAGGTTCTTCGGTCATACCGGCTACCGACGGCGACTGCAGGGGAGACTGTACCCTTGAGGCAACAGAGCTTGTCGGGTCATTCCCCATAAACGGTGGAAGCAGAGGGGTTGTCGCCTGTGGAGCGGAGTCATCGTCCTCGTGATTCGATTTTGCGATGTCGACTGGCCGCGTGGCCGACTCGCTAACCGGCTCTTCAAAGATTGTCCGCGCCGGGGAGGGGGGAATCGAAGCATCAACCCGGGTTGTTGGGCTTATCGCCGGGCTGGCAAAAGCAGAGGAAGCCGAATTCGCCCGGGAGCGTGGGTCATACGGCAAGGAAGCATCCTCGTCAGCACCAACGGACGAGCGTCCAGGTTTCCAACGAGTCGAGACAGTAGATATGCGCGAACCAATACGCGAGATTCCTTTTATCGAAGAGCCAGAAGAGCGTCTCTTTTCGGGAGAATACACGCTATCCAGACAGGGATCCGCGAGATCGTACCCGTCCGAGTAATCGAAGGACGAGAAGTACGCATCTTCCGCAACACCCATTCCCTGGTCGAAGTGTTCTACAGCGCCAGTCAGCATTGACAAGAAACAAGATGGGGGACACAACACATACGGAAATATTCCTGGTCTAGATGGCTAGCCTCACACCCGCAGGGCTCTTCCCTGACACCGGACAGCTGGTTCCTAGACGGACACTCCATTGAGTTTCCGAGACCCGGCGACGAAACAAGCGAGGAAACAGAGCTGGAGAAGCGAGTGTGTCCTTTGGCAGATAAGAGGGACAGCGCGGGAGACACAGGAGCGGAGGAATCGACAGTCAACGGGGACTGAGGCGGAGGACGAGACTGCGGCGGAGAGTCGGGCGTATTCGCGTCCAAGGCATCGCGCTTTTTCGTGTCCAACAACTGAGAGAGCTTCAACATGGTGGCCAGATTGCACGTAGACACCGGGATGAGAAATGGAGAGAAAACAGCGGCGGACAGGGAATGGCTTAATTCGCAGCTGAAGGAGTCATCGTGGGCTGGTTGACGTGGCGGTGACTTGGAGCAGTGAATTGGCAGCGAGGCGATTGGAGCCCAAGGAGGCAAGAGCCCAAGGGAGCAAACAAGGGAAGAGTGGCGGGTCAGGGGAGTGAATGCGAGAGGAAGATGGAGAGGAGTGAAGTCAGGAAGTGAAGAGGAAGATGAAAAAGTCACGGGACCAGGCCGAGAGAGTCGCGCCGGCGATGGACTCTTCCTTTCTCTCCACTGCTGTTCCTATTTTATCTGCCCCGGGAGTTTATTCTCCCTTTGCACACAGAAATACGCCAAACCGACGAGCTCGGGCCCAGTTGCTGTTTACTTCGACTCCCATCCAGCCATATTCTCGCTCCTGTTGCGCAGCAGCAGCGGTTGACGGCGCCGGTGGTTGAACGACCAGCCCGCAAATCCTGTGCTACCTACGTTGTCTGTCAGGTTGTCAACAGTCAAATACTGCTGCCGGTCCACATGGCCCGTTCGTTGTGTGTTCTTTTTCGCCACGGTTCCATGGTTCTAGCGGCGCCTGAATCCGGTTCGCCCGCTGCGTCGGGCGTGGCCCCTGGTGGTTGAGAATTTCGGGCTCTCGTGGAAACGGGCTCTGACGGGTGCCAAGTCGCCGCCAGCTGTCGCGATGGTGTCATACTGGGTGCATTTGGGTTTGAACGGGCAGGAAAACAGCCTGGCAGAGCGCCAGTCAGTTTTTGCAGTCCTCCGCCCGTCATGTGACACGGCAGCTACACGGCGTCGCAGAGCCGGGAACGCCTCCAGTTCCATCGACCCCCCCGTCCGCCCCCGGTTCGCTCCCCGCCCGCTGCCTCGCACTGGCTGACCGCTGCCTCGCTCCCGCTGGCTCCGGCATGAGACCTCTTTCTCTTCTCGCAGCTGGCTTGGCCGCTGCTTCTGCCCTCCCCGCTTCCCCACAGAGTCCACTAGGTTCGACAAGAATGTTCGACAGCCCGGACGACGTGATCAATGCGTCGCCGCTTCTTTCATTCCATCGCGATATCGTCCAGATCGAGTCCGTCACTGGCGATGAGCACCGTGTCGGCTCCTTCGTCATCCACTTCCTGGAGTCCCGCGGCTTCACCGTTGTGAAACAGGATCTCCCATCGTCCCACGCCAATCCAAGCGGCAATCGCTTCAACATCTATGCCTATCCGGCCAACAACCCTAGCCCTCGGATTCTTCTTACTAGCCACATTGACACTGTCCCGCCGTTCATACCCTACTCCCTCGACCATGACTCAACTTCCGATCCCAATTCCATCCGCATCTCCGGCCGCGGCACCGTGGATGCCAAAGCAAGCGTAGCCGCCCAGGTTTTTGCTGCCGTTGAGACTCTGCTGGAGAACCCCGACTCGCCACTGGGCCTGCTCTTCGTCGTGGGCGAGGAAACCGGCGGAGACGGGATGAAGCATTTCTCCGAGTCGGGCCTGAACACGTCACCACCCACTTTCGACACCGTCATCTTCGGTGAGCCCACGGAGCTGGCCCTCGCCTCGGGCCACAAGGGCATGTTGGGCTTCGAAGTCATCGCCAAGGGCCAGGCGGCTCATTCCGGCTATCCCTGGCTTGGCCGCAGCGCCATCTCGGCGGTCCTTCCCGCCCTGTCGCGCCTCGACAAACTCGGCGACATCCCCGCAGACGATGGTGGCCTGCCCTCCAGCCCTAAATTCGGTACCACCACCGTCAACATCGGCCGCGTTGACGCCGGCGTCGCCATCAACGTCGTCCCGGCCTCTGCCCGCGCGGACGTCGCCGTCCGCCTTGCGGCGGGGACCGCCGACGAGGCCCGGGTGCTTATTCGTCGGGCCATCCGCGACGTGACCGGCGGCGATGAAGATGTGTATGTCGATTTCTCTACGCATCTGGAGGCGTATTCGCCGCAGGATCTGGATGCCGATGTCGCTGGCTTCGACACCACCACCGTCAACTACGGGACCGATGTGCCGAACTTGAAGATCCGCGGCGACGGCGTCAGACGCTATCTGTATGGCCCCGGGTCTATTCACGTAGCCCACGGAGACCACGAGGCCATTACGGTCGGTCAGCTCGAGGAGTCGGTTAGGGGGTACCGCAGGTTGATTGCCGCGGCGGGACGGACGTAGTGATCGGGTATAAAAACCCCTGGGTATTATATATACACCAACGTTATCTAGAATACCTACCGAACAAAAATCTACGAGCACCCAGATGCCAGCCCTTCCTGTTCTACTAGGTGAGCAGCGTCGCGCGACTAGGGAGGGACTTCGATCGAGCGGATCAGCCTAAATATCCTCTTCTCAATCATCCTGCTTGCTTCCTCCTAGTTTCTTAATAAACTCCTCCGACGCCCTTCACCTCATTAACCACACGCCAGAAAAACTCCTCGATACCAGGTTCCAGGCTATTCATGTCATCCGGTATCTTTTTTGCGCTTTCCTCACTCGAGGCGCCCAGTCCTTGAAGACATGCCAAAGCAGCTTTCTGATACATTATACCCATCTCAGAACCTATCTCCTGCTCAGTCGCCTCGATGAACTTGGACAAGTAGCTATCCAAAATCTTCAAAAATGGTTCAAAAGATTCCATCTCGTCTCGATCACGTTGATTGCAAAAGCGACGATAGGCTCCCAGAACGCAATCTCCATCAGCAGAATAACAAGGCTGTAAATGTTATAGCTCTTGCAGAATAGCGGTACCGCGTGGAACCTGACCAACCGAGCTGGATGCATGTACATGCCCAAGTCATGTTCCCCGGGAGTTCCACCGTCCTCGGGGTAATAGTAGAAGATGGACCGGGTATCGGCCACTTCTAAGACAGTATGAGGTCCATGTGCTGAATGTATTTCATCCGGAGCTCGGTGGAGTCCGAGGATATCGAACACCAAAAGCCGGATACCGGGGATCTGAAGCATATCAATCATCATTGCCATCGACCTGGCGGTTCTCTGGCAGTCCTAGCTGACATTCGGACTTCAGGCGCTTGCGTTCGCCCCCATAGTCGAAACCTCATGGCCTCGATTCGAAAGCGGAGGTCCAGCCCTAGGGCCGTGTCGCCAATCGCGAGGGCCTCATTCAGGCAGCGATACCCATCCTGGCAAGTCTGGAAGACAGAGACAACCGATTTATTGACCCTACTGTCGACAGACAGCCCGAGGAACCTGACCCTGATACTCTAGGGCACCGTCCTTCTTGGGCAATATTAATATGAGAACGTTATATAGTTCTACCGTAGTTTTCGGTGGCACAGTAGGAAGATTATCAGAAACTTTAAAAAGAATAAAAAGGTCTGGGATCACCCTGCCGATATAATTATTTAGATCGATCACATCAGATTTGCAAAGTATCTTCCAAAGGGAGAAGAAAGGCCGTTATCCAGTTAGGGCTCTCGCTAAACCGGATGAGACAGAAGTGAGCTGCTCGTGGATATTTGTACATTCGAATTGCCTATATAGCCGGCCAGTTATCTAATCAAATCCCGACCTATCTACGACTCCTCCTGGGAAGAAGACGACGTCTCCTTCCTCGCCCACCCCGTCCTCAGATCGCCCCCAAGCCGGAACCGCGGCATCGGGTGCGCCTCGGTATTGAACACATTCTCCTCGAGCGAGATAAACTCCCTCCCCGAGAACAGGAGGTAGAAATACTTCAGCGTCTCCGCCATCCAAAAGCTCTCCATGTTATCGCGCTGGTGCGGCGGGACCCCGTCGGCGTTCGACAGCGAGGTAAACCCCACGACCCGCGGCGGCTTGTCGTTCCTATTCTCGGCTTCGGCAGGCGAAGACGACGAGGTCTCCGGCATTAAGTCGTGCAGATTGCTGCGCTCCACGATCGCCGTGTGGTTCACGAACGACTTGAACATCTCCCACCCCCAGTGTCGGTACGTTTCGTCCTCTGTGATTCGGTACATGTAGAACAGAGATTCGATTGTCTCCGGGCGCTGGAGGTTGTGGCGGTCCTGCGAGTGGATGTCGAGGTCGTCCGGCCAGCGGAGCGACTTGTCGTCGAGCGGGTAGAGGGGCTTGGAGACGGGCGGCAGGTCTTCGTGGCGGGATTTGTGATTGCCCGTTGTCATGGTCGAGTCGGGGTACATGTCGGCCATTGTGCGCGGCGGGTCGTCCAGTTTGAAGTAGGTGATTTCCGGGGCGAGGCGGGTTTTCATCGATAAATAGGTCGCCCAGCATGTCTTCATTAGCTCTCTGGCGAGGAGGATCTCCTCGTCCTGTCGCTGGGTCCAGTCGGGCGACTTCCTCGCCTGCGATAGGGGCTGTCCGCCTGTGGCGCCGAGGGCGATTGTGCCCGGCATGAAACAGACAAGGTGGTCCATCTTCGGCAGGAGTCTCCCATCCAGTCCGCTGGGGCGTTCGCCGAGGACTGTCAGTTGTGCACGCTTCGTGTAGGTGATTAGGTGCTTGCGGACGCCCATTAGGGCTTCGTCCCACAGGTCCTTGTATACAGACTCCTCTGTCGAAGTCTGCAGATATTGCTTGATGAGGTACTCTGGCGGACTGTCAGCAACAGAATCGACAAGGGCGATCGAACGTACCGTAGTATGAATCGCCCCTGCTTCCGAGACGAATATTCTCGCTTCTGAATTTCCCCGTCTCAGGATAGATATATATAGGCAGGAGTCCGTCCTGCATTCCCTGGGCATCAACAACCTCCATGACCTTTTCCACCACACGCCAGTACTCTGCTTCACCTGTCAATTTGGCAAGATACTTAAACTCGAGCTGCACTGAGGTAGCCTCAGCCGTTGATGCAGCTCCGTTGTCCGCATGAGACGGTATCCCCACGGAAGTATTGAGGTTCACGCTCGAAAAGGGGATACCCGAATTCGACTCGAAAGCGCCGAGTAATCGGTTGGCCAGGTCCGTGGCCTTCTCAATATACAGATCCTCGCCGGGCGAGCCCGCATCGTCGCCAGCTATCGGGGCGAGGTCGGGGTACGTCGTGGAGAGGTAATGCGCCGAAAGCAGGCCGCCCAGCATGCGGATGGTCGTCTCAAACGTGCTCACATCGTGGTCCTGGTTGTACTGCAGCGAGTTATGGATCCAGTGGCGCGCATGCTGCACTCGGGAGGTGAGGTTCATCATAATCAGCGTGTCAAGCGCATCGACGATTATCCAGCCCATCCCGCCGGGGATCATATGCTTGCCGGTTTTCGCAATTGGGTGGTATTCGTCGAACCCTGACGGACCGTCAGCAAGTCGAGCCGCATCAAGACGATGCCCACAAGGGACAATGCCAACTCACCCCACGCATGCTTCTCATAGCCATCCCAGCTAACAATAAACGCGTCCCGGACCCTCTCCCTCCTGGCAGCCCATTCGGCGGGCTTTTGAGGGCTCCAGTCCCCGCTCACAGACTCCTGCTCATCCAAGTTCTGCATCCATTCCCAAAGATCTTCTCCGATCGCGGCATCGTCCGCCCTGGACCGACGCCCGCTCCAAGCTCCAGACCACGGCCCGTAGTACCACAGGACAGCCAGCACGAACAGGCAGATACCACCATACAGAGTCCGTCGCCGCTTATTTCTCGGGCCGGTGCGCCGCGGCGCAAAATACGGCTTGTCCTTGTACATGGGCAGGGCGCGGTCGTTGTCGAAAAAGCCGCTCAGTTTGTTGGGTATGCCTGTGGACTGCGAAAATCCATATCCGGATTGTCGCTGGGGCGAGGGAAACGACGGGTTGTTCTGGGAGAACTGGAACGACATGGCCAGCCCGGACGACTCTTACGAAGCCGATATCGCTCTCAGCTCGTGAGCCGGGTATATTGTACTGCTACAGGGCAGGTGAGCCACCTAGGACGAAGCCACGGCCTGCTTTCTTGATCGAATATCGTCAGCTTTTTCTAGACAATACACGAGTCAAACGGTCATGCCGCGTTATATACTGCACAAACTAACCAGCACCTGCAAGTTCTATCCAAAATATCGAGTTTTGCCGTTACGCGACAGACGCAGGGATTAAAGGCGGAATGTCGAGTATTCAAAACCGGGCGACGCATGAATCTGGAAAGCTGTCGCAGCTGGCACTGGAGAGGCTAACTGGCGGAAAGGTCCGAGGAAGCGGTTTTCCTCGAGGCAGGCATTGGGCTGGGACAAGCCAGCAGGGACAAGAAAGAGAAAGGCGAGAGTTGTTTCTATCTGCAAAGTGGCCGCTATGCGGAGAAACGGTGGAGGCGGAGGATTCTTGTTCCGCAATGCTTCTACGAGTATACATGCCTCTTGTACATGATGAACAGCTTCTATTCAGCCATTCCGCTCAAACACCTTGCAGCGTCACTAAGTTTACAGCTTCTGATACTCCATGTTGCCCTCCAGCTTCTTCGCCTCCCCAACCTTCCGCACCGCCCGGTTAAAGTCGTCTTGGTTGACCCCATCCCGGTAGTCTTTGATCGCAAATAGACCGCTGTTTCTCGGTCAGAAAACGCTCAGCAAAGAGGGGAAGGAAACATACGCCTCGGTGACCACGTTGCGAAGATCCGCTCCGTTCAGCCCATCGCTCATCTTGACAACGCTCTCATAGTCAATCTCGCCGTCGAGCTGCACCGTGCTGGTATGGATCTTCAAGATCTCCAAACGGCCGACCTCGTTGGGGAGCGGGACCTCGATCTTCCGGTCCAGGCGGCCAGCTCGCAACAGAGCCGGATCCAGCGTGTCAGGTCGGTTCGTGGCCATGATGATCTTCGTCTTCCCAAGGTAGTCGAATCCATCCAGCTGGTTGAGGAGCTCCATCAGGGTGCGCTGGATCTCTCGGTCCGCAGAAGTGCCCTCTGAGAACCGCCTCCCGCCAATGGCATCGATCTCGTCCATGAAGATAATGCACGGCTCGTGTTCTTTGGCGTAGCCAAACATCTCTCTTATTAATCGAGCGGATTCACCGATATACTTGTCAACGATAGCGGACGACACGACTGGCACGAATTAGCACGACATTCGGTCGACGTACAAGAAGCATACCCTTCAAGAAGTTGGTTTCAATCGAGCTTGCCACCGCCCGCGCAAGAAGCGTCTTTCCAGTCCCAGGAGGCCCGTAGAGCAGTACCCCCTTGGGCGACTTAATACCAACCCGTTCGAAGAGTTCCGGGTTCTTCAGCGGCAGCTCAATGACCTCGCGGAGTTCGCGGATCTGGTCATTCAAGCCACCGATACCAGCAAAGTTGGTCTGGCCTGCCTCCTCCCCGAGCGACATGTTATACACCATCGGGTCAACTTCACGGGGCAGCATTCGCATGATGGTAAGCGTGGTCATATCGAGGGCGACGCGGGTGCCCTGCCTCAGCTTCGCCCTATCGACCTTTGAACGGCAGCCGACGACATATCGCGGCCCGGACGATGCCTTGACAATGACTACAAAGATCAGCGACGGGAGGAAGAGTTAAGACGGGAAGGTAGGAGGAGCATACATCGCTCTTCATCCAGCTGCTTCAATACCTCCCCGATAATTTGGCCAACGCTCTGCAGCGCCTTGATGTTCTCCTCCGACACGTCGAACTCCCTCTGCAGGTCTTTGATGCCCAAGCGGAGATTCTTGAGCTTGGCCTCCCATTCTCGTAGCTCCAGCAAGCTCTTCTTGTAGTCCTCCAGAGCCTGGTCTCTCTCGGGGTCGCCTGCGCCGTTCATGATGGCGGAAAAAAGGGCAGTGTGTGTATCAAGAGACAGAACAAGCAAGAATAGATGAGTAGGGCGATGGAGGGAGTTGTTCTTCGCAGTCAAGTCCGGGCGAGCTGGCCGACACCGCCTGGTCACATGACATATTACATAATGTTTATGCCTTGTATAACAGGTGTGTATATGACTAATGCTTCCCCAATATGTCCCGAGAACCCGGGAGAAACCGCATCTCCGAGTACAGACAGAGCCGCTTCACAGGGCCGAGGACTCGACGAGAACGGTGTCCCGGATGTCCTCGGCGTCGAACGGCCTGCCAAGTCTTCAGCCAGCAGTCCTGGGTGTGGAAATATGGATTCAACTGGACGGAACGTCATACTGCCTGCTTGCATCAATAGGGGGAGCTATTACTACTGTATGGCTTGCCCGTGGATCCAGCCTGCAGGGATGCGCTCTATAGAGCCGGAAGCTGGACTATTTATTTACTTTCCCAGCTGCTATGGAATGTTCGGCCATGTCAGCGCCAGGTTTACTATAGAGGAGAGAACATTCCAACTCTTTATCGCTACTACTCGCAAGCATGATAAACCAGACATCTACCCTAGGAGCGTCCAACAGCCATATCCACTAAGGGGCTAGAGGCGCAAATATTGGATAAAGAACGTATATGGCTGATGGACACAGCATTTATTGGTCGAATCCCCATTCCGAGTAACGCGAGGTGTATGTGGCCCGTGTGACCCAGCATGAATGCAAGAATATGCTGAAAGCCGGACTGTACGGTTCTTTGGCTTCACGTCTCACTGTCATCCTGCTGCTAGTCGAATGACGATGCTGTTCCCTCTGCTGGGCAATCTGACCCGGGACAAGCTGAAGGAGATGGGCTTCCAATGGGCGGCCGGCGGGGGCAGTGGCAGCACGTATCTGTCGAAAGAAGGAAAGCAGGTCATCATCCGCGGCCAGCTATCAAGAGACCTCACCTCGCTGCCTCTTCTGGACGACACCACCGTCGTCGACGGCGAGACCGTGGCGTACCGCCCGCGGTTCACTGGCCGTGAGACCATCGCCCTCGCGGACAGCGACTTTCCCCGCATCCCCAGAATCGAATATTACTCGATGCCACACGGCCGATGGAGCGACTGCTGCCCAATCGAATACGTCGACAATGCCGTTCTCAAGCTAGCTCCGTGGAGAACCGACCACGTGCATCACGAGGCGCGCATCCTCGCGCTGCTCGATCACCCCAACATCGTGCGTCTGCTGAGCATAGTCACCCTCGACTGCCGCTTCGCCGGATTTGGCATGGAGGCTCTGGATGAGATCTTTTGTCCGCTGGCTGCAACGCATCAGGTGGATGAGCAGCTCCCTGCATTTATCCAGGAAACAGTCGAATACCTGCACCACAACCGCATCTACCACTGCGATATAAGACTCGGTAATATAATGGTCTCCGAGCAGGGGAGGCTGAAACTGATTGATTTCGACATTGCCCAGACCGATGTGCTGGCCGCCCCTCGTACTTATATCGCCCACGCTCGACACTCTCTGGCCATCTCCCCCAGACTCGACGACCTCGACATTTATATGTCCGTTGTTCTGTTACATAAGAAGCTCTGTCTGCGTGAAATCGGTGAAAGTGTCAGGGACAACCAAGACCTGCAAAAGACGGCGTTGGACTCATTTCGCTTCTACGACGCCAACAACCTCAAGGTTTCGGACTACTTCAACAATGTGTCGAACAGAGTACATCTATCGTTGCGGTCACACGCTGTCGATTCCGCGGGGTAAATGTGAATGCTACGAGATTGTCGGGAATGCAGAAACAGGGGATTTGTGCTTTGAGTGCCGCCCGAAATAATGAAGCCGCCTGCCAATTTACCCTTTTAGGTAATTGCATGCTTGCATCAATCTCCAGTAGCATGTGCTGATCAGGGATTTATCTAGCAGGGTGACCGATTCTCCGGAACACTACCTTGTCAGCACTCATTGAACGCTACGAACTTTGATTCCAAGGGTATCATTACCCTGGAATACCGCACTCGCAACCACCGGATATGACGGAGTTTGGTTTTTGGAGTTCCTTTCAGGTAAGCCGTGGTATGGCTATGAGGTTCGCTCGAAGGTTTGGAATCTTGTGCATTGAACTAATTCTGCTTCAGGCACATTTTAGAGCCTTTACGAGTCATAGAAAATATATGTTGATAGACATCAAATGACGATTCCCAGGACATGTTAGATTTGCTTCATGTATAGGAGACGCTCTTTTCCTGTGACCTGGTAAGGAACGCTATCCAGGCATGTATTGTATGTTACAGGGATTTAGCCCTCGGGTCACCCTGTGTAATAAGAAACAATCCTTCGGTAGCTGGACAACATGCTAAATCAGTCTTCCACATTACCGTACAACTGGCGTGGACCATTGGACTGCTCACCCTTTTACATCATCGCTCTACCGTCTACACATGTTGCATCTCTTTGGACTGCCTTTCGTTCGATCTCGAAAGGCAGTCCAAAGAGATGCAAGAGTGGTTGACCATGTCTACTCTATGCAAAGGTAGCCCTAGCCCTATCTACCAACTCGGCATTGGCCGGGACTTAAAGCCACGCACCTAGCAAAGGCCACGCACCGCTGTCGATAATTAATCGGAGCCTGGACTCTTAAGCCGCCGACATCCTCCCCGCCATCCCACCTTGACCTGTTCGTCCTCGATTTCTCTTTGTTCTCCTATACTGTTCCAGCTCAGACGGCCATTGTCTGCCATAAAAGGTGAGTGGCATTGAATCTCCCTGGTTCTGGACTCCCATGCCATCCTGCTCTCCGCTCGTCTTTTTGGGCTGCCGGTGAACTGCCTGCCCCGCCGCTGCCAGCCCCAATGGCATTCTCTCTTATCTTGCTTCTCTTCTCGCTGTCTCCCTGTTTCTTCCTTCTTCGTCCAATTGACTGATCTTGTCTTGTATCCCCTAGTCACAATGCCCATCACCAAGATCCATGCCCGCTCCGTCTACGACTCTCGCGGTAACCCCACCGTCGAGGTTGATGTCGTCACCGAGACCGGCCTGCACCGTGCCATCGTTCCCTCCGGCGCCTCGACTGGTCTGTTACCTGGCGGAAATAATTCATTCGGATGCTGACATAGAGCAGGCCAGCACGAGGCTTGTGAGCTCCGCGATGGAGACAAGTCTATGTGGCTCGGAAAGGGTAGGTGACTGCAGCTCCGCACATGTCACCCAAGCTAATATTTTGCCTGACAGGTGTCCTCAAGGCCGTGAAGAATGTCAACGAGATCATCGGACCTGCCGTGATCAAGGAGGGCGTCGATGTGAAGGACCAGCCCAAGGTCGACGAGTTCCTCAACAAGCTCGACGGATCCGCCAACAAGGCCAACTTGGGCGCCAATGCCATCCTGGGTGTCAGCTTGGCCATCGGCAAGGCTGGTGCTGCTGAGAAGGGCGTCCCTCTCTACGCTCACATCTCCGACCTTGCCGGCACCAAGAAGCCCTACGTCCTGCCCGTGCCCTTCCAGAACGTTCTGAACGGTGGCTCCCACGCCGGTGGCCGCCTGGCCTTCCAGGAGTTCATGATTGTTCCTGAGTAAGTTTGGTACTGGTATCTTAAACCGTACAGCCGATGCTGATGTGAGAAGTTCCGCTCCCTCGTTCTTCGAGGGCCTCCGCCAGGGCGCGGAAGTCTACCAGAAACTCAAGGCTCTGGCCAAGAAGAAGTACGGCCCGTCCGCTGGCAACGTCGGCGACGAGGGTGGTGTTGCTCCCGATATCCAGACTGCCGATGAGGCTCTCTCCCTGATCACCGAGGCCATCGAGCAGGCCGGCTACACCGGCAAGGTCCACATCGCCATGGATGTTGCCTCCAGCGAGTTCTACAAGGCCGACGCCAAGAAGTACGACCTGGACTTCAAGAACCCGGACAGCGACCCCTCCAAGTGGCTCACCTACGAGCAGCTGGCCGACCTGTACAAGGAGCTGGCCAGCAAGTACCCGATCGTCAGCATTGAGGACCCGTTCTCCGAGGACGACTGGGAGGCCTGGAGCTACTTCTACAAGACTTCTAACTTCCAGATTGTTGGGTAGGTGATGTCTGCTGCTACTTGTCTAAGGCGTATCTAACAAGAAACAGTGACGACCTGACCGTGACCAACCCGCAGCGTATTAAGAAGGCCATTGAGCTCAAGTCCTGCAACGGTCTCCTGCTCAAGGTGAACCAGATCGGCAGCCTCACGGAGTCTATCCAGGCGGCCAAGGACTCGTACGCCGACAACTGGGGTGTGATGGTGTCGCACCGCTCGGGTGAGACCGAGGACGTCACCATTGCCGACATTGCTGTCGGTCTCCGTTCGGGCCAGATCAAGACCGGTGCGCCTGCGCGGTCTGAGCGCCTGGCTAAGCTGAACCAGATCCTCCGTATCGAGGAGGAGCTCGGCTCCAACGCAGTGTATGCCGGCGAGAAGTTCCGTAACTCGGTGAACCTTTAAATGCGGCCACTGGCGAGCATATTCTGAATAAAGAGTTATGATATAGCGAGATCTAGCACATAATTGAATGCTTCACCAGCATGAGACAGGCCGTAGTAGTACTACTAATAGTAGGGCAGTATATCGAGTAGGGCACCAACGCCGGATCACGTGCGCCCCCCACCATTGTTCTTTTCGCGAAACGGCAATGTTGTTTCCTCCTCAATCTCCCGATCTTGCCATCGCCAGCAGTCTCCTGCTCGGACGCTGTCTCTCCAGTCTCTCCAACTCATCACCCTCTCTTTCTGCTTCTACCAGATTCATTAGCCCACTCGTCCACCATGCCGCCATCGAAGTGGGGTAAGTTCTACTAGAAACCCAGATCTCAATTTTTCACCCGCGACATCCAAACCGAACTAACCGCGATTCCTTTGCCCTACAGACGACGAAGAAGGGAGCACCTCGCCGCCGCCGGTTGTCCCACGGCGCAAATTCGACGATGAAGAGGAAGAAGACGAAGTGCGCCTCTCCCCCCCCCCAACCATTATCCAACCACACAGATGACAGCGACTAACCCGCTTTCCTACCACACACAGGTCCTCGACTCCTGGGACGCGGCCGAAGACTCAGATGTAGAGCGCGAGAAAGAAGCCAAAGCAGCCGAAGCCAAAGCCAAGGAGGAGGCCGAGGCCGCCGCCAACAGGAAGTCTAAGGCGCAGCGGATAGAAGAGCACCGCGAGAAGCGGCGGCAGGAGGCCGAGGAGGAGAGCGAGGAGGAGGACGACGAGGAGGACGAGGCAGAGCGGCGGAACCGGCTGCGGGCCTCGGAGAAAGAGGCCGATCTCAAGCACGCGGAGGATCTGTTTGGGGATATTGATCTGAACAGAATGGCCAAGCGCAGCGCGGCGCCGAAATCGGTTGTTGTCACCGACGCGGCGGACCCGACGAATGCGGTCGACCTCTCGGCCATGCCGCTGTTCAAGCCGGTCACTAAGGACCAGTTTGCGACGCTCACGAGCACCCTGATGCCGCTGCTCACGGCGCATTCGAAGAAGCCGCACTTCACTATCTGGGTGCAGGAGTTTACGAAGCAGTTGGCCAAGGAGTTGCCCAGTACGGAGGTCAAGAAGGTGTCTAGTGCGCTGACCACTATGAGTAATGAGAAGATGAAGGAGGAGCGCGCCGCCGATAAGGGGAGCAAGAAGTCCAAGGCGGCGAAGACCAAGGTGTCGCTCAACACGTCGAGGGATAACAAGATCCAGCCGCCTGCTGATGAGGGCGACGATGGCCTGGGCGATGATGACTTTATGTGATTAGACGTCGCTTGGGAATACCTGTCTGTTTGCATTTACGAGGTGTCCATACTACCATTTGATTCATGCCCATCGAACTCCTCTTGCCTGATATAGCTGTGCCTCAGGTCCATGTAGACATCTCGGAATATACCCACAGGTGAGCTACAAGACAACTACTCCGATTCACAAACATATGGACTATCAGAACGACGCAACGAAATAACACATTGTATCTTGCTGGGGGGCTTGGGAATAGAGACAATAAAAGAGAGATACATTCCACTCAACCCTTTTCTTCGCTCTCCAATATTAAACTCCGCCGCCGTTGCTCACGACCCCGAACAAGTGGAATATTGGCCGGTCCAAAACACACGCAGCTAAAACACACTCTCTTATCCCAGCCCAATGAACTATTCCGTTCACGCAGGCTGCCTTGACTCCTTAGGATTCAGGGGTCGGGTCGGGCTTGGCCTCCTCACCCTTCTCCTCCGGAACCGGCGCAGACTCCTCCTCCGGCTTCTCGTCCTTGGGAGCGGAGGTAGCCTCGTTTTCGTTGCCATCCGAGGAGGTCCACAGGGTGAGGTTGTCACGCAGGAGCTGCATGATGAGGGTGCTGTCGCGGTAGCTCTCCTCGGAGAGGTTGTCGAGCTCAGCAATCGCATCATCGAACGCCTGCTTGGCAAGGTGGCAAGCGCGATCGGGCGAGTTCAGAATCTCGTAGTAGAAGACGGAGAAGTTGAGGGCGAGACCAAGGCGGATGGGGTGGGTGGGAGTAAGCTCAGTCTGAGCGACATCGGTAGCGTTCTGCGATGGTCAGCCGGATGTGTTGCTCGACCCACCAATAAAACATACCTTGTAAGCCTCGTGGGCGGCGGTAGCAGCAACCTTGCGCTTGTTGCCGGAGGCAAACTCAGCGAGATAGCGGTGATAATCGCCCTTCCTGCGAAACGGTTGGCAATGTGATAACCGCGGCAGAACGGTTAACTTACATCTTGTAGTAGAAGACCTTGGACTCGCCAGTCTCAGCCTTGGGGATAAGGGACTGGTCAAGAACGTCGAGGACATCCTGGCAGACTCTCTCCAGCTCATTTTCAATCTTTTGGCGGTAGTCATGGATGATCGAGACATGCTGCTCGGAGCCCTTGGATTCCTCCTTCTGCTCGATGGAGGAGATGATACGCCAGGAGGCACGACGGGTACCGACCACGTTCTTGTACGCGACGGAGAGAAGGTTACGTTCATCGACGGTCAGTTCGCCTCCGATCTGATGGAAGCCAGTCAGAAATCAGGGAGAAAATGCAAGGGAAAGCGAGATCAGGATGCATACGTTGGCGACTTCCTGTGCGGCAGTTAGTGATGATGTTCTCCCATAGCAACAAGGCTGGGAGACTGACCTTCATGAAGGTGACCATTTCTTCAGGGGCATGAGGTCAGCGAGCTGGTCAATACCATAGCCAAATAGCTTACCATCGTAGCGCTCGGCCTGCTCGCAGAGCCTGGCCAGGAACGTCTTGCTGGGGGGGGAGGTCAGTACGGCGGCTGTGGACAGTCGAGGATGACGGATGCGAACCTTTCACGCTGCATTGATGGCAATTTTGTCAGCAACCGTCTTCCTAAGGGGAGTATGACAGCAGGAGGGACTGGGGGTGGGCATCCGGGTGGATACGCAGCGGCGTCGCGGGAGCGGTGACAGGAGCATCAACAATGGAGGGGTTTCGGGCAGACATACCTCAGAAGTCATGGTGAAAGGAGAGGACAGAGACGGAGATGGGGATGGGAAAGGAGGATAGACTTGGAATGGGGGAAAGGGAAGCGTAAACGGGAGACGAGAAGCGGAGGAAAGAAGA
>RAQS01000260.1:0-28154 GCA_003698115.1 Aspergillus sp. HF37 | reverse complement strand
ATGTCTGGCGTCGTCCATCAGCATTCGTCCTTTGCCTTGTCTTCGTCGTTCTCTCTCTCTCTCTCTCTCTCTCTCTCTCTCTCTCTCTCTCTCTCTCTGGTTGGCTGGCTGGCTTGACGGACCATTTCCATAGACTTGACCAGCGGATGGGTCTCCTTGTCCTGGTGGCATTCGATGCAGTCGAACCATTTTTTGCCTGTAGCGGGTGGTCAATTGTGGTGTTGGCAGTGGCAGTGGGAACGAGGAGGGCATACAGCAGGCGGCGCGGATGGAGACTTGGGCGTTGAGGATGTGTTTGCTGGGACGTTAGAGAAAGTAGACCAGAATAGTAATTGGACTTACCACATTATGGAAGCCAACCAGCGTGTTGTTGAGAATGGGATAGAGTGAAGCATTGGAGAGAGAGAGCGATAAGATGATATCCGGAAATACCTTGACCCAGCTACTCCTCCATCTACTATAGAACATCCATCTACAACTACAGCTTCAACTACCCAAACAACCCCCTCAAATACTCCTCCACCGTCGTCACTTTCACCCCCGGGAAAAGCGCATTACTGACCACCCCCGGCGCACGGCGAAAGCGTCCCTCGCCCTGCACCGCGCGCACCAGAAACCAGAAATCAACGGGCATAGCGCTCTTGTTTTCCTCGGGGGCATACCCGAGCTCTCTTGGGACGTTTGCAGGGTCCTTGATGACTCTGTGGACGGTTTCGAGGGGCATGGTGTGCAAATCGACCTCTCTGCGCGAGTATTTCTGGAGCAGGCCCGCGATGGCGGAGAAGCTGAGGCAATCGGAGACGAAGTTGAGGGTCTTGTTTTGCGCGGTCTCGGGGCGGAGGAGGGTCTGGACGAGGAAGGCGGCCATGTCGTCTACGTTGGTGAAGTCGATGAGGGCGTTAGCGTTGCCCAGGACGGGGATGCGGTATTTGTTGTCGGCGGTGCCGGTGCCGGGCTGGGTCTGCGCCCACGGACACCAGGTCTTTTCGCGCGGCTGGTTGTAGAAATCGCCGCAGCCGATGATTGTGTATGTCATCTGGCCCGAGAGGACGGAAGGGTGCTGGGTGCATTTCTCGTTGTGTTGGGCCTTGATGTTCCATACCTGGTCCGTCAGCTCGTCTCATGCAGGGGCTGGCTAGCCAGGCGGGTTGTACAGGATGCACATAACCGTACAAATCCCCCGGCGGGCGGTAGATATGATGCATCCCGAATTCGCTGGGATAGAAGCGTTTGACGCCTGCATCCCACGCCGCGTCCTGGATGAAGACCTGCGCCTCGAGCGCCTTCCCGTTCAGCGCGCTGACCACGGCATGGACGCCCGAGAGGACAGATGCGAGCTCGGCCCGGGAGACGGTGGCCAGGTCGACGGTCTTGGATGTCAGATTGGTTCCCTCTGGTCTGGCGCGCGATTCTGAGCCCGGAGAGAGGAGCTGCAGGACGTCGAAGCGGGCGTCTAGCAGGGCGGAGAGGATCGCGCTGCCGATTTGGCCTGTCGAGCCGAAGAGGGCGATTGTGGACATTTTTTTTCCGTTTGTCTCTGGCTGCTCAGGGCTGTCGAGAATAAGAATAATGGATGTAGCTGAACTCAGCTGTACGTCATGTATACATCTGTCCGTCATCTATATACCATGTTTGCCTCATTAGATCTATATATCCTCATGATACATGTCTATCGTGATTCATTATTCATATACAACCAACCCGCGCTGCTATCGCTTGCCTGCGCCAAAGAACAACGACCGCGCCTGCTGCGGCTCCGTCCCCAGAACGTTGATCAGGTACTCGATGCTCGCCTCCGACGCCAGCCGCTGCCTCTCCTTCTGGAACTCCTGCTGGCACACCTCCCACGTCGCCGCGCGCTCCTTGGGCTGCACCGTCTTGACCCGCATTTTGAACATCGCGCTTACCGGGCGGTGGTCCGACGCTCGCACCTCGTGCCGTCGGTACTCCACCTGCTTGACCGTGCCGAACCCGCGGTACAGCACCCGATCACACCACGCCGGGGACCGCTTCTTCTCGCTCGAGTCGTAGTCGTCCGTTCCCACGTCGTACTTGTAAGTCGGCGCAAACGTGATGGTGGCCTCATTGAACGACCGCAGTCGAAATCCCGGGTTCTTCCGTCTCGAGGCTAGCAGTTGATCGCGTTCCAGTAGCTTCGGCAGGTTGTTGTTGCGGATGTCCTCGATGATCACGTTCCGCGGGATCGAGTCGATCCGGTAGTTGAGGTCCCCGTTCAGGATGCAGATCTCGTGGTCCATGATCATCGACCCGTCTCCGCCGCTCACAAAATGGTCTGCCCGCGTAGTCAGGCTACTCTCGAGCGGAAGGGACTCTGTCTCCAGGATCGCTGCAATGTCATTGTTCCGGTGCGCCGTCTGCGTTTGTCCGGCCGCCAAGTGGCAGTTGATGAAGCACATCGACGTGTCGTCAAGGACGAATCGAAGCACGAGTGCACCCTGCGCTGTTAGAAACATCTAAAGTAGATGACGAGAGCATACCTTATTTCCATGCAGTCCACCCATCCCCCGCTTCACCTCTGAGGCATTGACACTCTTGACCCTCTGCCGCTCCCGATGCTTGACGAACACGCACGTAAAAAGGCCCACAAGGTTCGCGGTGTGCAGCAGGACATACGCCTCCTCCAGCGGCATACACTCGTTGATGCTTCGCGTCAGATGCTCAATCCACACCCGGTACTGCCGACTCATGTGCTCCTTTTCGCCGCTTTCCTTTTTCTTGCTCCCTCGTAGCAAGCTCTCTGCGCACATGTTAGTAAACTTCCTAGCAGACCTAAGGAGAGTAGAACGAACTGGCTGTGATCTTCTTGTTCTCCAGATCCACGAGTTCCTGGAACCCAAACACCACTATCTCCGGCGGGTTCTCTGGATTGATTGCATCCTCAATGAACCTGGTCGTCCGCACGCTGCCCGGCGTCGACGCGCCGGCATTCCACGTCACAATCACAGCGCGGATCTCTCGGAAAGAGCAGAACTGGACATCCCGACTCTGCATCTGGGACTCTGGTCGCTGTTAGCAAGATCCTACAACAGTAATTGGTCACATACCCAGCCAGTCATCCTCTAACATCCCATCCCAGAGGCGGATACAGTTGTCCGTCCCTAACGAAGTGACCTGCAGCCTGTTCATCGTCCACACACTGCTTGTATCGAGTAGGAACGCAGATACCGGACTGTCGTGCGCTCGCCAGTCCTTCTTGATCACCCACGGATTGGCCCCTGTGTCATACACATAGATCATCCCCGTCTTGTACGCAGCCCATAGATAGTCTCCGACAATCCCAAGGCAGTTGATCTTGTAGACACTTACGTTGACAACGGCCAGACAGGAGTAGTCCACTGGTGAGTAGACGGTAACCTTCCCGTCCGCGTGCCCGAGGTATACCCGGCCGCCTTCCTTACTTGTGTAAGTCCCCGAGGTGACCTCGCCTGAATGCTGCGATCCAAGCGGTTTTTTGAGAACCTTGAACGAATGGTCATCCCTGGCGTTGGGTCTGTAGACCTGTACGTCTTTGCCCGTAGCCAGCCACAGCGCAGCGCCGACGACCATGGAAAAGGTCTGGTTCCGGGCAACACGCTCGTGCGGGCTGTAGTAGCTATATTGGAGGTTTGGCACCCCCGACTCATCTGGCGGCCATACAAGAAGCCTGCCCTCATCGTCAATGGTCCACATCTCCTTTTTGTTCCTGAGGATCTTGATGACCTCGCGACGCGACGGATAGGACCGAGAGGTCACAACGGACTGTGTCTGGATGTCAACTTCGAGCAGTTCTCCGGCGCTGGTGCCCAGCCATATCCGCTGCCCCTCCTCTTCCAGGCTCTTTCCAGGTTTGAACGACAACGATAAGCTCTTTACGGTCTCGCCATGGCTCAGGCTCATGACCTGTTCACCCGTCGTGACATCCCACACCCGTGTCAGGTACCCTGTTGTGCAGACGAACCTCCCGCACGCGTCCAGCAGCCGTGTATCGTACCTTGTGTGGATCTCCTTCGGCCCAGTCTTCAAATGCGGGGGCCGCCGATTTGCCTGGGACGCATCCGGATAATCGCTCCTAAGAGGGGCCTCGCCTAACGTCTGCTCCTCTTCTTCCGGGACCGCGCGAGATGGCTGTCTATCAGGGTACGACGGTGTCTCTGGCGGTCTCGGCTCACGGGAAACCGACGACTGTCTTCTAACCTGGGACGGCGACTGCGTATCGCCGGTAGACTGCTCTGCAAGCTCTGTTCGTATTGTTGGCGTTGCAGTACCATCTGCATGTTGCGCTCTTGACGGAGACACAGGGCTTCGCCGGGGCGGCAGCGAAAGCTGTCGGGGCGGCAACTCCGGGCGCTCTCTGGGGGTATCAGCGGCTTGGCGCCTCGGGGCAGCGGACGAGGCGCCTGACATGGGCTCCGGCTGGTGAGGCTGGGCCGGAGGGATCTGCACCATCAGAGGCTTCTCAATCTGAGAAGGCCCCGGGCCCGGTCTCCTCCGCGCAAACCCAATCTCTCGGGCATCCTGTAGGGCGCGTGCATCCGGGGCAGGCGGCCTGTCATCAAACGACCTGCGACCAGGCGGCTCGGTCCCCGGACGCACTATCCGAGATGGAGAAGGCGCCAGCGAAGCCACTCGCCGGCCGAGGGCTGTTGCTGTTTCGACGACGACCTCTCCGGGCTGCTTGGCGGCGTGCTGAAGGGCGACACTCTTTCCTCCGAGGCCGTTCTCTCCGGCCGAGCGGCGAGAGCGGCTCCGTCTTGGGGCAGCAGGTTTGGCGGTTTCGCGGGGATCTTCGGTTTCTCCGCCCTGTTTGCCGGTGGAGGGAGTGAAGCGCTCTTTACTTTGCGGTCCGACGGGCTCTGGGGGCCTGAGTGCGCTGGAGACAAATGTGCGGGTTGTTGTTCACTCGCGGCAGTAATTGCAGTTCTCGGCGACGTCGGGCGTTGGAAATGACCACGTGCAGCACGTTCCGAGGCTAACGACTCCCGCGAGGCATTTTCCGAGCCGTAGAGAGCATCGGCATCATGCCGGTTCCCTGGCGATGACGTTGGAGCGCCTCCCCGAGGGGGAGACAGGGGCGAGTCCACTGTCAATGTCGGGCCAAGTTGTGGCGACTGGAAGCCCATCGAGGTCGGCCTTGCATGTCCACCAGACACGCCAGCAAGGCCGGGACGTAGCGCTTCACCATTCGTGTGATCATGTTGTTGCCCGCCGGGGTCAGGCGAGGAATCACGGGCCGAGCGCGGAGGCAAATCGAGCGAGGAACGGGGGGGCTCGTCGGCGGGGGCTTTGAGGGCAGATTCGTGCGGAGTGGCTGCAGCAGAAGGGGACCTGCTGTGGGCAAGGCCCTCGAAGTGAGAAAGAAGCGAAGACACTGGTCTCTGGTCGAGCATTATTAGCAGGGATGTGGGAGACAGGCACAGGGGAACGGGGACAGGGGCGGCCAGGGGAGGAAGCGGCGTACAATAGGCGCATTGTCAGTGCGACCCTTCTCTTTGCCGGAACCGTCCATGGCCGCAAGCAAAGCCAGCAGGAGAGAGAACCATAAGCTCGTGGATTGTACAGTACAAAACAACAAAGGGCGGGAGTTGCAGAGAAGCCGGAGCAAAGGCGGGCTGCGAAGGCGGAGGGCTTTCTGCCGGTGGAATCAATCACTTGCATTTCTTCAGTCTGCCACTAATAACTCTTCTTCTCCCGGCCATGTACACTCCCTAGCGCCTCCCCACCTCAATTTGCACAGACTGAACAATGCCACGAAAGGCACAGAGCCAAGTCTGAGCACCCCGGAAGCCTCTTCCACCATCTGACCCTAACCCTCTTCCTCATCCACCGCATCGCCCTGCTCCAGGTCCGAAAGCTGAACATTCAGAAGCTGGTTCGCCTGCTCATCAATCTCGACTTCATACTTGTCATCCTCGTCGTTCGGGTCCGCAGGGGGCTCCGCGGGACCATCAGCGTCGCTGTAGGGGGCCATGAAATGCAGCACGCGGAGCGGAACTCTGCACAGCATCTCCATGGCCGTGTACATCTGGTCTCTCTGGGTGTAGATGCCGTTGGGAGCGTCCCTGAGGTGACCGGTGATGACGATTTCCTCCACAAGGCGGGGAGTGTACGGCTGATTGCCCTACACACGGTGTCCTCGGATTAGTACGATGTCTGATTCCCATGAATGTCCATGGCTTACCTGCGCGTGCGAACGCTGGCAGTGCGAACACTGGATGCCAACGAGGGCTCTTGGCCAGGGAGCGATATGCTCGCACTCCTCGACGGGGCAGTGTCCTTCGTGGTAGGGCTGGAGAGTGATGCTGGGCAGGCATTCCTCCATGACAGCGTAAACGCGGTAGATGATGCTGTGTCTGGGCATAGCACGGCAGCGGTTGGAGACGGTGTGCAGGTCTATCTGCAGGCACATTCTGGGTGATCCGGTGCAGGTGCAAGTGCAGTGGTATCGATACTCTGTATGATCTAGACTGACGACGATGGTGCAGCCTCTGCATTTGGTCAGCTTTCAGCAGGCACTGCCCGGTTCTTGCCTGCCATACCGGACAGAGCGTGTCAACCGACAGAGACTCGACGCGTCAGTCAAGCACGGAAGAGCCAAATCAACTCAACAGACGCAGAGCTAGGCTTTGCCAGTCGCTCTGGCCGCCGTACCAAGCTGGAGAGATGCTGTGGACGCAGATGACCAAGAGCTGATCGAAGCCAACGAATCCAGCTTGATGGAGGAGGATATGGGGAGAAGGGCGACGACGAGAGAGAGAAAAAAAATAAGCAGGTAAAGCTCACGCATCTTAACGTATTATCACATCTCGGCGTGCCTGTTATTCACTGCGGCCAGATATACGCTACGTTCTGTGTCTATATGAGGTGCCGATATTCCTACGTATACGAGATGCCACACTTTTAAACTTCACAGTTCCGAATGCTAATTGGCTATATAGAGTACTAAGTGAGGCGCTAGCGGTAGTATCCGGCACTAGTATAGGTATAGCATCACTGTTGTTAACTGTAGTGATGGGTAGAGAGCTACCATAAGATAACCCTTATCTGTATACCCTATAGCATCACCACCCTGTTCTAAGTCTACCAACGTGCAATTGAAACTGGATATCAAAACATTATGCTGGGCCTTCGATTCGACAGAAAAGCAGACAGACATAAACATAACTCCTCCGAGACAGACGCAAACAGACTCAAAGACCCGGATGCCAACAACCCAACCAACCAACAATCAGCTGCGGAGCAACACCGACTCATGATGATACGGAAAATGGAAATCAAGATTCCAACCCGGAGATTACTGGACCTGGCTCACGATCTCGCTGGCGCGAGTCAGGCTCTCCACCATCTGCTGGCACTCCTTCCGCCGGCGGATCGTGTAGTCGCTCTCCTTCAATAGTTCGTCGAGTTCCGTGTTGCGGTACATGTTCTCCAGAAGCTCACGCTGCATCTCGTCTTTGGAGAATCTGCGCAGATGTTAGCAGTCGCCTGTAGAAATAAGGACACAACGTACTGGACAAGTGTGTACATAACGGCCTTCGGAACCATGTCGATCATCGTGCGCTTGACGATGTTAAAGTACGACGTGATAAGCAGTTCTACGTGCGTCAGCACCTCACCCGAAAACGAATATGATCAAACTTACTGATGACCTCAACCTCGGTGCTCTCTCGCTCAGACAAACTCGCCGACGCCTTCAGGGTCGGTGGCGGCGCCTCCATGGCGGCCATCTTCTTCTTGTTCTTCGACGCCCAGAAACTACCGAAGAACCCAGAGCTGCCGCTGTCCTGGCTGCTCTCCACGGTCGGGCTGCTTGCGCGTTGGGGCAAAGGCTTCCCCGTCTTGGGGTCAACCTGCGTGGGCTTGCTGCTGCTTTGGCGCTCATTCACAATGGTCATCGCCTATTCCAGTTAGACATGAGTAATAAACAACGGGGATGTATGACTCACGCGATGCCCGTTGAGGAAATCAGGGTGGCCAGTGTTGACGTAGCATGCCTCCATGGCGATCAAATCCCTAACGAGCTTATTCGATGGCTCCATGCACTGCTTGAAGAATGTGATGGCAACCGCGTGGAACTTCTCCTTGAGCATGGGATATCGTCGGAACAGCTGCTTGTTCAGCAGCTGGCCCAGAATGCGAACCAACTCGTCATACACCAACGAGATGCACTTCAAGCTGGGGTCTTCCAGTCTCTTGATTTGCTGCTTCACAATAAGCTCGAAAGCGGTGGTCCCAACAAACAACGCCGGTGACGACCCAGACGAGTTGTAAAGGATGGTTCTGATGTCGATGTCCTTCACCTGGTCAAACGGATCCACAGCCTTGATGCCGTTCGAGTAGAGCTCGTGGAACACGAAGCTGATACGAGCACCACCCGACAGCTCGATACTGGAAAGCTCCTGGTTGTTGCCTTCCAGCACTGTGCGGTATTCGTTGCTGAACTCGGTGATGATGTTCAAAACAATGTTCGCGCTGTTGCCAAGCATCGAATCGCCGAGTTGCGAAAGTTCCGACGAGTATTTCTGGAGGGACGAGGAGATTCTTGCCTTGATATCCGGCAGCGTTTGCTTGATGTGCATCATAAGAATCTAACCAACGTTAGCGAGGCCTGCGAGCAGAAGAGCCAGCAGCACAAACCAGATTCAGCTTCCGGGCCAAGTACGGCGTCCCGCAGTACGAGGCCTTGTTCCGATAAGCCTTGTGGCCCTCGAAGAAGTTCTTCTCGCTCTCCAGCGCGTACGCAATCGGCCGCTTATTCTCGATATCGCGCTGGCCGCGGTTGACCACCGGCACATAGCCCAGTCGCAGGGGGATAATCCTGCCCGCAAGAATATCCACCACATCGGTTCCCTCCTCCATGAGATCGACCTTGCTGAGCACGCCGATCGTACGCTGGCCCTCCGGGTCGACCTCCCGCGCCAGCTTCAGGCCATCCGAGTTGGCCAGATCCTGGTTGGCGGCGGTCACGGCCAGGATGATAGCGTTGGGCTTAGTGATGTACTTCAGGACCATCTCACGGATCTGCCTCTCGATATCCCTGGGCTGGTCCCCGACCGGCACCTTGGTCAACCCGGGCAGATCGACCAGGGTGAGGGTGAGAACGTTGGGCGAGTAGATTCGGAGGTTGATCGGAGCCGGGGAGATGCCGGCGTTGCGACCGATCTTGTTCTCGGTCTCGCGCATGATCTCCTCGCGGATCTTGTTGAAGTCGTAGAATTTCTGGCCGGGGACGTGAAGGAACTCGCCATACTCGTCAATGTTCGCCCCGGCGTCCGAAGTCTCCAGGGGCTCCTCCTTCACCCCGTTGGTGGCTACAGGGGGCCGATTAATGAGCTGCAGGATGAGCGGTCTTCGAGTGACGATGCCGGTACCGCGAGGGAGACTGGATGGGAAGTCCTAGTTAGCCACGGAGATATCAAGCCACCGACAGGACAATAGCAACGTACAAGTCCCTCCCGACAATGTTCTCTAGCACAGAGCTCTTTCCGCTGGACTGTGACCCGACGACGACGATTTGCGGCAAATCGATAGGGTTGTGCACCTGGGCAGAACGGGGTGTTAGATGGCGACAGCTGCAGAGGGCATGTGGAGCGAAGAACTTACCCCAACAGTCGTGAAAACATCCTGCAGCTTGTTTACCAGCGAGATTAAGCTGGGATCATTAACGTTTATCCTGAGACATCCTTTGGTCAGTCCACAAGCTCGGAACTAGCACGAGGGGACGGGGGGCGCACGAGAAGCCAGTCGGGCTTGATGTCATGGCCGGCGAGAGGATCACACAGAACTCGGGGGAAATAGCGGGTGACACAAGTAGGATATAGCCGTAAAAAGACGGTGGTATTGCGGAGGAGCGAGGAGAGAGGGAGAGCGGACAGGGAGAAAGAAGAAGGCGGCGATGTTTGGGGAGAGAGAGAGAGGGAGCCAAGACAAGAAGGCGGTCGATCAAGTACTTGGGCCGCGCTGACGACGAGTCTTGCCCACAACACACTCTGTTTACACCTCGAATGCTCTTGAACACAGTGCTGGTCACTGGACTACGTACTGGAGAAAATAAGGTGTTGTCCAAAGTCTACTGCCACACCCGTCATGTGGTGTGGCCATCCCGTCGCTGCTACAGCGCTGCTGCCTGACTCAATAAACAACTGGATATTGCTCGCAAACTAAAGTCAATAGAATAACTACAAATGGGGATACCTATAACTACAGCCTCAAATTATCGCCCCTTGCCTCTCGCTGTTGCTGCTGCCGCTGCTTACTCGTCGGACACAGATGCAAATCGGTCGGACATGGTCTGGAGCACTCCCTCATACTACCACTCGTTAGAATCAAGGACCGCACCAGCGCGACTAAGACTTACCTTCTCAGAAACCTCCTTCTCGTTCTCGGGAACCTCGAACTTCATGCTTCGCAAATGCGTCTGGATGTCGGAGGTGGCGTCGCGCACCTTGTTCCAATTCTGGCCCTGCGCGACGGCCTTCTGCGCCTCGTCGTGGAATCCCATGAACGCCTTCATCATATACTTGGTCTTCCAGAGCGGGCAGAACTGGTCGTAGTCGCTGTACCCGTTCTGCTGCAGGAAGTCGTCCTTCACCATCGCCGCCACGTCCATCGTGATCTTGTCGGAATCGCCCAGTGCCGCCTTGCCGACAAGCTGGACAACCTGGTCCAGGTCTTCCGATTTGGTCAGCAGCTCGCGGATATGTTCTCGTAGGCGCGGGAAGTCGGGATGCTCCTTCTCGTAGTACTTGTCAAGCACCGCGGTATATTTGCTGTACGACATCTGCGTGTTGATGGACGGGAAGTGCTTCCGCTGGGCCAGCTTCTTGTCGAGACCCCAGAACACCTGCACAATACCGAGCGTACTGCTGGTCACCGGGTCGGAGAAGTCACCACCCGGTGGGCTGACGGCACCGACAATACTGACACTGCCATCGCGCTCCGGGCTACCCAGCGCGCTGCTCTTCCCAGCACGCTCGTAGAACGAGGCGAGCTTGGCACCCAGGTACGCCGGGAAACCCTGGTCCGCAGGCATCTCTCCCAAACGACCGGAAATCTCACGAAGGGCCTCTGCCCAGCGGGAGGTCGAATCAGCCATCATCGCCACGTTCTTGCCCTGGTCGCGGAAATACTCGGCGATCGTGATACCGGTGTAGATGGACGCCTCACGAGCGGCGACGGGCATGTTGGAGGTGTTGGCGATCAGACACGTGCGCTTCATGATGGGTTCTTTCCGACCTTCGACATCAATAGAGAGCTACGCGACCATCGTTAGTATAAAAATCATAACAGCGAGTAAAGCGGGGGCACATACGTCAGGGAAGTCCATCAGGACTTCGGCCATCTCATTACCACGCTCACCGCAGCCGACGTACACAATGATATCGCTGTTCGAGAACTTGGACACACTCTGAGAAATGACAGTCTTGCCGCATCCAAAAGCACCGGGAATGCAGACGGTACCGCCCTGGACACTGGGGAAGAGAGAGTCCAGCACTCTCTGGCCAACGACGAAGGGAGCATCGGCCGATCGCTTATCGGTGACCGGACGAGGCACACGAACAGGCCAGGTCTGCATCATCCCGTATTCCGACTTCTTGCCATCGAACTCGAGCTCCAGCAGCTTCTCCTCGACGGTGTAGCTCCCCGGTCCGGCAATCCGAGTGATGGTTCCTTTCGCGCGAGGCGGAAGCAGGATCTTGTGGTCATTCACCAAGCTGTTCTCGGTAACAATGCCCCAGATGTCGCCGCCGGTGATGTGGTCGCCGACCTTGTACTTGCCGGGCGTGAAATCCCACTTCCTCTTCCGGTCCAGCGCATTCACTGCAACACCGCGCGGAATGTAGATGCCTTCGCATACCGACGAGATCTCTCGGAGAGGGCGTTGGATACCGTCGTAGATGGTCTCCATCAAACCGGGGCCGAGCTCGACAGAGAGCGGCTTGCCTGTTCTCGTCACAGGGTCGCCGACGGTCAAGCCAGCTGTTGTAGTGCCACGAATCAGTCTTTCGGTCTCCAGAGCTGCCGTTTATACGTATGGACTGTACCTGTTTCCTCGTAGACCTGGACGGTAGCCTTGTCTCCTTCGATACGGATTACTTCTCCAACGAGCTGATCCTGACCGACCCGACACTAAACCGGACACTGTCAGATGGCATACCGAACATCACTCAGACAGGGATATCCGCTGCTTACCAGCTCATACATCGCACAGCCGATCATGTTCTCGGCCACGACAACGGGGCCGGAAACGGAGAAGATGGAGCCAGGCCGGTTTTCAGAGTCGGCGTCCTGCCGATCTTTGGGCGCCATTGTGCGGGAGTTTGTAGTGTGGACGGAGCTGACAGGGGGGGAGGAAGGAGGAGGAGGTCTGGAGCTGGAAGAAGGCGTGGAGGAGAGCGAGCGGGAGAGCGGGAGCGGTGGGAGAAGCTCAGCAGCGGCGGCGGGCGGTGGTGAGGATGACTGATCAGCTGCGCCGATTAGTTCCAGCAGAGACGGCCGTGTTCTGAGTTGAGGCTTCCTTAACCCAAGCATCCGATGGCAGTCGATGCTGAACAGACGGTTGGTCTGCGATGCTGGGATCTGGCGGGAGCTGGAATGGCCTTACTCAGCCACAACTGGTCACGAGCCGCCACGGTTCATGTTGATAGGTTTGACTATATTTCTAGGCTAGTAGTCATGCCTACGTATTTGATACCTATCTTGGTCTGTTATTCGGCGCTTCATGGTCCAACCATAATATTTGACATATCGCTGCCATCCATGGGCTCTAGTATGGCGTCGATTGTCCAGTCTGCATGAAGCCCAGACGTCATAGGGACGGAGATGCGATACACTTCATCGCCAAGCGAGTATTCCTGTGAAGCCTGAAATGGATAACATGGTGCTTTGTTTCCTAGTCGAGAGGCCACGGGTCCTGCTACTGGTCTATCGACAAAGGGACATGACGAAGAGCAGATAGCGCCTGAAGCTCGACACAGTGTGTAGTCAAGGAGTGGTCAAGAGGAATCCCCGATAACCCTGCTGCCATGGTGTCAATTGCTGGGCTCACGCACGGGCATATAAATAACTGCTGTTGAAGCTGAAAGTCTTTGCTGTAACGGCTCCTAGAGTAACTTCGAGGACCAGCCGATTCAAGAAGGTCCGGACTTTGGTGATCAACTCGTCTAGCCAAGTCATTGGCGATATTTACTCGCTAGAGTATAACCAACAGCAAATCCCGAGCGGCGGGGTCTGCAGGATCAGAGTGTCGCCGAAAGACAAGCGTAACATGTATTCTGCCGCGTTGGGACTATGGTCATGGGAACTGTGATATGCCGGGGGTATGTCCTGCAGGGTGTTCACATGGCACGATCCGGCGATCAGGGCAGGAAGTGTAGAGACGAGTGGGATTCAAGTTCAGGGACCGTACAGAATGTACATAGGTGTGAGTGTGAAGAGGAGATGGCGGACCGCGGACCGGAGTGTGGAGAAGGAGATTTTCCCTCTCCGCACCGTCGCCTGCCTACCTACCAGTCTACTCGCTACATACTCCTGCTGCTGTGTACAGTAGTACTGCTACCTCTTGTCGTCTGGCCTCTTCACATGCTGAGAGGCTCTTGTTTTATATCTCTGCGTCCTCGCCGCTCGGCCCTTGCCAGTGATGGCTTTATTCCTGCTCGTTCATTCCCCTGCCCTCCTCGTCTTGCTCAGTTGATATAACGCTCTGCTACGGCTCTGCTGTTTACCTCTAAAAATCGAGACAACATGCTTTCGAACAAGTCCGATTCCAACGAGTGCAACTGCTGGGGCGAGAGGTTCCTATGGACGGACCTCCATCAATCCGCCGCCCAGCTACATCCCATGACATTCACCTACGACAGTCTCGCAGACGAGTGCTTGCATCGGCTGGACGAGATTGCCCCGGACACGGCTCCTGCACAGCCAGACAAGACCGAAGGCAAACCGAAACGGGATCTATATGCCCTGTTACGAGACCACGCGGACGATGACCCGAAGTTGAAGCAGCTTTGGACTGAGGCCAACACCGTCCCCGAATGGGTGCATTGGGAGCAGATCCGCAGAGGGCAGGAGGTCTTTTATCGCTACGGGCTGCCGATTCTGAACGTGGTGAGTATATCCCGCTATCAGCTATTTTAAATACTAACGTCCGCAGCTCAACTATGAAAGCCTGCTTGGCGGCATGTTGGTTACCCTTCGATGAGCTTGCGATCTGCAGCTGACTTGCGATCAGGGGTGCTGGCCGAGTTGTAGAGACTCTGGCACGCACCGGAGGCTTCTCTTCCTATGTTGCCCGGCGCCGGATGTTTGAAACTCTGCAGTTTGTCCTCCAGGTCACCAGCTCCATGGATTCGATCAAACCAAATGGCGACGGCCATGCTTCCTCTGTTCGAGTACGCTTCCTTCATGCGACGGTGCGTCAACGTATCTTAGAACTGGAGAAGCAGAATCCTGGCTACTTTGATGTTGAAAAGTTCGGGGTTCCTGTGAATGACCTCGACTGCATAGGTACCATCAATACTTTCTCGACATCGGTCATTTGGCTCGGTCTCCCGCGCCAGGGCATTTGGCTCCGGGAACAGGAGATCGAAGATTACATTGCTCTCTGGAGACTAATTGCCCATTACCTTGGAACGCCAACCGAGCCGTTCGAGTCCAAGGCCAAGGGGCGCGCCATGATGGATTCTCTTCTTGCTTCACAGATAAATCCCACTGACATGGGCAAGATTCTTGCGAAGAACATCGTTCTCAGCTTGGAGAACACTGCTCCTGCCTACGCATCGAAGGAGTTTATGGAGGCAATGGCCAGACGGCTCAACGGTGACGAGCTGTCTGACCGTCTGGACATTCCTCAGTCGAGTCTGTACTATCGGGCGCTCATATTTGGCTACTGCATGTTTGTTATGACATTTTCGTACACGGTCAGGCTGTTTCCCCCTCTTGACCGACGTTTCATTGCGGTATGTATTCCTGTTTTCGATTTCGGCCTCTCCCGTATACCTTTAATGAACCTGCCCTGACTCTTCCAGATTCGCCGCAGCCGTTACTACAAAATCGCTACGGACAAGGATACGGGCCTTGGAGGGGAGACGATGTTTGAATTCAAACACGTCCCAAAGATATCACGCACCACACGCCTCGGGAAGCGCAGGACATCCAAGCCGACGAAGCAGGGCATAGAGACCCTGGCGCACATGGGGCTCTTTGGTACTGTGGCGGCCGTCGCTATTTTATGTTCTTGGATTGTTTTCTTGGTCCAGCATGCGGATTTCAGCCAGACTTTCCTCCGAATTGAGAACGAGATGAAGCTTGACAGCCTCTCGAAGTCGTTTGCTTTTTTGGGGCGATTTGCTTGATCGATTTGTTTGGCATATATAACTAGATTTGTTGATCTGAACCCGTATATCGCGACGTCCTGCTGACAAATTGATACCAAGTTCTGCTGCAACTGTACCGTTGCTACTAATTTCGAAGTAGGACAGAATTGCGGGTTCCGGCCGTAACAATGACGCAACAGTAGTCATAGTCCAGATCAGCTTCGATTCAAATTGCTGGACAGCTTCTTAAGATCCTTACATGCTATTAATTGCAGTCATGTCGGCCGCCGGGTTCGTGGCCCCATTACTGGGCGCATTGCAAGCGTGCGTCTCAGTTCTACTAACAATGAGCTACGGATTGATCGCCCGAAGACTACGACTGATACAGGAGACATCAATAAACGATATGGGCGCGCTGGGAGTCAAAGTATTCATGCCGGCGCTGCTGATCATCAACCTGGGCAAGCAACTGCAGCTGGGCAGCGCGATGAACTATATCCCGGTTCTTGGTACAGATGCGTTCCCAAAGCATTACCTGACAGACACTGACCTGAGCCCATACTCCCAGTCTGGTCCGTCACATACACCGTCCTGTCCATTGGATTCAGCCGCGCTCTGTCGCGGGCTCTTAAGCTGCCGCCGTGGGTTGTGCCAGCATGCACGTTCAACAACACGACGTCTCTCCCGTTGCTACTGCTCCAGTCCCTCGAGAGCGTGGGGAGCATCAAAATGATCATCCGGAAGACCGACACGATGTCGGACGCGATCGAGCGAGCGCAGAGCTACTTCCTCGTGTGTGCAGTGGTCAGCAAGACTATCGGGTATATCGTGGGGCCCAAAATGCTGCACAATGGAGATGGCAGCGATGAGGATATCCCGTCTCGCGATCCAGAGGGGGAGGCGGGCGGGCCTCGCGCCGAGGAGCAGACCGACGAAGAAACCCCCCTACTTCCAGCGCGCGCATTGAAAGCCCGCGATAGAGTCGGGGACCGAACCCAGCGCTGGAGACGGTATATCTCCTCGTTCTTCCCGACAGGCATGAAGAGAGGGCTGTTAGCGCCGTTCGAGTCACTGACTGCGGACGCTACTATCCTCTGCGCGTGCACCGGAGCGGTTATCGGACTAGTCCCGCAGCTACACAAGGCGTTCTTCAACCACTACATGGAAGGCGGGGTGCTGAACGCATGGTTAACGTCGAGTATCAAGAATATCGGGATGTTGTTTACGACGCTGCAGATCTTTATCGTCGGATGCAAGCTGGGAGTCAGCTTCGAGCGGATGAAAGCCAGCCGGGACTCCGGGCTGATTCCGGTGATGGCTATTGTGACGATCTTCTTGGTTCGGTTGGTGATCTGGCCTGCGTGGGTGTCCTGTCAGTTCCTTGCATGCTTTTGTACTGATTTGTATGACAGTATCAGCATCCCCCTAATCTATGGCCTGGCCAAAGACACAGACCTCGTTCGACACGATCCGGTTCTCTGGTTCAGTATGATGCTGATGCCGGCGGGGCCGCCGGCGCTGATAATATCCGGGCTGGCGGAGCTGGCGAGGATTTCGGATGTCGAGCGGATGGCGATAGCGAAGACGCTGACTGTAGGTATTATGTCAATTTACTACGGAATCGTTTGTAGGACTAACTGGCTAGATCATGTACGCGCTATCGCCGATGATATGCTTTACGATTACGGGGGCGATGAAGGCATGCGAAGCGGCGTTGGAGCAGAGGACAGGGAGGCATTGACTACTTGTACAGTATTATTATTATTAGTGTCAAATAGTAACAGATTTGAATATTATTCCAGATATACTCTCTACTACGTCACATCAAGTTACATACTGGGACTGTATCGAATATCCGATCCGCACCCTTCACCATATCCAATCCAGAGATCCAGTCATACATGCAGCAGTACCGAACGGTAACGCGGAATCAGAAGACGAACTCAAGTCATTTCTAAAACAGAGCGCAGGTCAGCCCATCATACCCACCCTTTATCAAAGGAACACCAGTTCCATGCAGTCCAGACGGTACATACGCCGCAGCCCTTGCAGGCGCAGTTGTTGTTGCAGGTGCAGCCCTGGCTGCCAGAGCAGGTGCAGTTGCTTCCGCAGTCGCAGGCCATGATGGGGAGGTATTCGTGGGGTTTGGTAGATAGTAGACAGGATGCAGACAGAGAGTATGGAGAGTAATGGAGAAATGAACAGACACGTAGACGCCTTTATAACGGGCGATGGCGGGGTGGGATCATTATGGCGTCATGGCGGTGGGTTCTGGAATTGTTGCTGCTGCTTCTCCGTTGTTCTTTACCTCGGTGTTTACTGGAGTAGTAGTAGGGTTGGATGGGTTAGGGCATGGTTAGTATTACTAGAGAGCTCTCCACGCGTAGTTAGGGCTCTTCCAAGGAGTACAGCCGGTCAGCCTGATACACGGCGTCATGGGATGTTACTCCCTCGAATACCGGCAACCAGGTGACTATCCAGTCAGCTGCTACAGTCTCGCAGGTGATGCTGTTCCGGAGTCCTGTTGGCTGTGACTAGGAGTAGGAGTATGCGACGAGATACTGGGATGGTGCTAGTAGGGATATGGGATACGCATACCTGGTACATCGGGCAGTATCTGCAGTAATAGTAGTAGCAGTATGCAGAGCACCGTGATATTACTGCAGCAGAGTACTACTGGATAGATAGAGTACGCGGAGAATAGAAGATGCCGCCGATGCTCTCTCCCTCAGCCCCCGTTGCTCTCCTCAACTCTTCTCTCTTCTTCTTCTCTCCTCTATTCTAGCTTGCACCAACTCCTCTTCCTCTTCTCTCCTCTATTCTAGCTTGCACCAACTCCTCTTCCTCTTCCTCTTCCTCTTCTTTGCCAGCTCTCCCTCTCTTTCTGCCTTTGTCCAACTGCCACTGCCTCCACTCGTCGCCCGATTTGGTTAGGCTGCATCCCCCGACTCAGGTCTCCCTCCACCGCCGATACTATCTCCATCCTCTCTGCCTCCTCTCTCTCCTTCCTCCGTATTGCCTCCGATCAGTTACTGGTCAGCTGCTGCAACACCTCCTCCTGCAATCTCCGTCGCTTTGGCTCTCCTCCGGCTGACTCGTCCGCTTCCGATCTCTCTCCGGCGAGTATCGCGGACCCGCCACTGCTGAGGTCTGCTCACCTGGTTCTCCCTCAGAGCCAGGTTCAAGGGCAGATCTGACGCTTCGACCTGGCATACTATCATCCTCTCTCTCCGTCCGCCGCCGCTTCCTCCTTCCCTCCCCTGTCTCCTTCGGTTTCCCTCACATCGGCCCCGGTGGCTCGCCCCGAGAGCTTGTCTGCTGCCGACGACAGTCGACTCCCTTTCCAGCAACTGCCTCATTCTATTCGTTCCCGTACCTCCGCTCGTGCCGGCACTTTGGACCCGTTATCTTCCCGTCGTCGGCCCCGTCTCGATTCGCCCGATACTTCCGATAGTGCCTCTACGGGGACTGGTAGCTGTCCGGAAGTTCGTTCGACAGCCGACCGCCGGTCCCAAACATCGACCACGATTCAGTCTCACGCCCGATCAGAGGACCATTCTCCCTCTTCCCCGTCCCCCAAGCGCAGGCGCCTGGCAAGCGTGCGGATCGATGTGTCAAATATGAACGGCTACTCTCAAACTTCAAACGGCTCGTCTACCCCCCGATCCAGGAAGGCCATTCTCTCGCATTCACTAAACGGTCAGTCGTCATTTACGGCCTCCAACGGTGATACACAGGCGAACGGATCAGTGGCGACTCTCCCCTCGTACTATGGCCATAACCGAGAGGAGGTAACCCGGATTTTGATCCAGAGCCTCTACGACCTGGGATACAGTGGCGCGGCGGAGTCACTGAGCGAGGAGAGCGGCTACCAACTGGAAACCGAGGCCGTAGCCGTGTTTAGAAGCGCCGTGCTGGCCGGGCGATGGTCTGAAGCCGAATATATCCTGGCGCTGTCATTTGACCCCGGGCGGCGCTCGGAGAAGCATCCAAACAGGGAACGACTGGTATTGGCTGAGAATGCCAACAAGAACGAGATGCTGTTTTATCTGCGACAGCAAAAGTTCCTCGAGTTACTGGAGGCTCGAGATCTCGGGTCAGCCCTGCTGGTTCTTCGAACAGAACTCACGCCCTTGAACTACGACATCGGCCGTCTCCATGCCCTTTCCAGGTGAGGTTCACCTGTCTTATTGTTAGTGCTCCAGCTAACTTCTGCTAGCCTCCTCATGTGCCCGGCAGAGCATCTTCACAACCAAGCAGGCTGGGACGGCCCCGTTGGCTCTTCTCGAGAGCGACTATTATCGGAATTGTCAAGTAAGCTCATGTCACGCATTGCTATGAGCAGTACTCACGATCACAGGATTCATTTCGCCGTCTGTCATGATTCCAGACCATCGTCTCGCGGTCTTGCTAGACCATGTCAAGCAAAGCCAGATTAGTCGGTGCTTATACCATAACACCCCCACTGCGCCGTCTCTCTATTCGGATCACGCCTGTGACCGCAGTGATTTCCCACTCCGGATCGGCTTCGAGTTAAGTCATCATGCAGATGAGGTTTGGTATTGCGAGTTTTCCCATGATGGCACGAAACTGGCCACTGCCGGCCGCGACCATGTCGTAGTCGTCTACGATACGAGTACATTTTCCGTACTCCACAGGCTGATGGAACATGAGGAGGGTGTTGCTCATGCCAGCTGGAGTCCGGACGACTCGAAGCTGATCACCTGCTCTCAGGATAGAAAAGCACGCATTTGGAATATGGAGGTATGATGCTTCATCTGCTTTCCCTCGTGCAAGCTAACGCGGGCTTAGACCGGTCGCTGTGTCCTGACCATCAATCACCACGGCCAGCCTGTTACGGCCGCTGCCTGGGCTGCGGACGGACAGTCTTTTGTGACGGCGTCTCTTGACCTGAGTTCCCAGCTCTGCCACTGGGGTCTTCGCGGACAGGTCCTCCATATGTGGCCCGGTGGCTTCCGCATCCAAGATTGTGCGATCACTCCGGATGGGAGACGGCTTGTCGCCGCAGATGTCGATGAGAAAATCCACGTGTACAATTTCCGAACCCACGAAGAGGAATATTGCCTCCTCCTGAAGAGCAAGCCTACCTCTGTGGCCGTTAGTCAGGATTCGCGGTATATGCTTGTCAATCTCTCGGAAGGACAGATCCAACTTGTCGACCTTGAGACCATGGACGTCGTGCGGCGCTTCCAAGGCCAAAAACAAGGCTCTTTTGTCATCCGAAGCACTTTCGGCGGGGCTGGCGAGAACTTTGTGGTCAGCGGTAGCGAAGGTAAGCATCACCAGTCCATGACGGCCTTGACCTCGTGCTAACCCTGTCAGATTCTTGCGTGTACATCTGGCATAAAGAGAACGGCATGCTGGTGGAGACGCTTGAAGGGCATATCTCTGGCTGTGTCAATGCAATCTCATGGAACCCTGTAGACCCGGGCATGTTTGCATCTGCCGGCGACGACCGGTCCGTCAAGATGTATGTTCCTGCCGACTCGTCTATGCCTTAACTAACAGTTCCAGTTGGACTCGAGAACGTGACGCCCCGCGAACGACAGCAGCCGATAAACAAAGGGCGGTATCCTCGAATGGATTTGCACGCACCAGCGCAATGCGGTCAACGTCAAGTTCTAGCATTTCTCTCTCGCGTCCTGACAGCAATTTTGTATCCAGGTCCAGAGGTATATACACCCGAGCTTTTGGACTCGACGCAGATAAACCTTTCGTTTTGTTGTCATTTTTTTCTCCGCATATACGCAGGTCTTCGGTTCGTGATCATTTCCATACAGGTAGCGGCGCCCGTTTTGGTATCAGATTGACTCGGCTTGATTTCTGGCATTGCCTGTTCCCATCGTCTCATGAACAACGACCCCATGCACTTCATGTCATCATTTCTACAAGTCTCATCTGGTTTATCGATTGGGCGGACGGGGAGTGAGTGCGTTTGGCTGGACGAGGTCTGCTCATGACATTTCACCCAGGGGTGGGCTGTTCCTGTTGTTTGTGAGACTTACTTAAGTCTGTCTGAATCGCTAGACCGGCATGATAGCTAATTGACATGGCTAACAAGTCTGTTAGACCTCGTAGCTACATATTGACTACAAATGAGCAGAGAGCCACTCCAATCAATTAGAGCCAAACTAAATAAGAACAAGTACCAGAACTCCAACCAAAACCAACCAAGCATTCATTTTAAACCCCCCCCACCCAAGCATACCCTGCTTGCTTGCTTAGACGATCGAAACGCGAAAAGAAATGTATTCCTATTCGATATAACGCCGGAAACCTAGATTCGAGGCTGGGTCATGGATTTGGATTTGGATACTAGAAAGAGGCGAGCGAGCGAGTCAGTTAGATTGGAACTGATTTGGGCTGGACAACAGGGGAAGACAGGAAGAGGAGGCAGCATACCAATCTGGTGGTGATCCCTTTCCTCCACGCCTGAATGGCCTTGATCCTTTTCTTGCTTTGTCTGGCCAGGAGAATGGAAGAGAGGGTTTGTTTGTTTGTTTACAACCAATTTGGTGGGGAATCGAGTATAATAGAGATAGGTGAAATAGACCGCGAAACGATTTTTGATCTATTAAGAAAGGAGATCCGCAACTGGCGTTTTGTCAGTACTTGAACCAGGGTAAGCCAAATACCAAGGAGACCAGACTCACCATTCATAGGCATCTCGTCAATCTGGGTAGAATAGTAGAGTTCAATATCGCGAAGGATGCGCACATCGTCGCTCGTCACAAAGTTGATCGCAACGCCCTTCCGACCAAACCGCCCGCTTCGGCCGATGCGGTGGATGTAGTTCTCACGGTTAATGGGGAGGTCGTAGTTAATAACCAGGGAGACCTGCTGGACATCGATACCACGGGCCCAGACGTCGGTGGAGATCAAAACGCGCGAGTTGCCCTGGCGGAAGTCCTGCATGATGCTATCGCGTTCTTTCTGGGGCATCTCGCCGTGCATGCTCGAGACGGTGAAATTGGCCTCGCGCATCTTATCCGCCAGCCAGTCGACCTTGCGGCGGGTGTTGCAGAAGATGACCGCCTGGGTGATAGTGAGGGTATCGTAGAGGTCGCAGAGGGTGTCGAATTTCCACTCCTCCTTCTCGACCGCGATGAAATACTGCTTGATGCCTTCAAGGGTCAGCTCGTCGCGCTTGACCAGGACGCGGATCGGGTCGGTCATGAACTTGGTGGTCATATCGAGGACGTCGTAGGGGAGGGTGGCGGAGACGACGACGACCTGCGTCGCTGGCGGGAGGTAGCGGTAGACGTCGTAGATCTGCTCGCGGAAGCCGCGGTTGAGGAGCTCGTCGGCCTCGTCGAGCACGAGCATCTTGATGTGGCGCGTGCGCAGGTGTCGGCGGCGGATCATGTCCGCGACTCGGCCGGGGGTGCCCGAGACGATGTGCTGGCCATAGTCGAGCTTGCGGATGTCTTCGCCGATGTTCGTGCCGCCGATGCAGGCGTGGCATTGGACGTTCATGTAGTCGCCGAGGGCCATAATGACGGATTGGATCTGGGTTGCGAGTTCGCGAGTGGGGGAAAGCACAAGGGCTGGCGGGTTAGTCTCATGGAACTAAGCAGTTGTGATGCAGTCATACCTTGACTCTCGCGCACGACGGTGTCAATCACCTGCAGGATACTAATGGCGAACGTAGCCGTTTTGCCAGTCCCCGACTGCGCCTGGGCGATTGTGTCGCGGCCCTTACAGACCTGGACTATCGCGCGCGACTGGACCGCGGACGGCGACTCGTACCCGTACGCGTAGACACCCCGAAGGAGGCTCTCCTTCAGATGCATATCCTCGAAGGTAGGAGCAACGGTGACCTCCTTGGAGGTGTTGAACTCCATCCTGTCTGAATTTGCGCAATTAGCTGGCGAGCGGCTCCAGGGCGTTTCAGGACATACCATCGTTGCGTTTGTCGATTCCTTCCGCCATGGTAACAGTGCGATAGGTGCGGTCTCAAATCCAGTAGTGCGGCTGGCTGGATGAGTGGTTGCTGGAGGAATCGAGTTCGACGGGCGGCGGGAGTTGTGGCTGTGTCACGTGAGCGCGGCAAAACTGAGAACTCTCCGCGAAGCTCGACTCTCACGACACACAGCTCCCTCTGACTCGCATAATGGTGCTCGAAGACCAGCGGTTTATCCACGAAGACCTCGAGCGGTTGGAACAGGCCATCGCTGACCGCGCGGCCGAAGAACCCCGAAATGTAAGTTATTCGCCCGTACGCCGTCAATCGTCTGGTTCTAACAGCTCCTCATACAGATCAGAGAGCGTCTCTCCCGTGACCATGAAATCTCCCAGTTCTTAGCGCGGATTGAAGATCAGTCTCGACGATTGCTGGATATATACAAGGATGCGGACGGACTGCGCGACAAGGAGGTCCAGGCCGTCTCGACCGGCGATCAGTTCGAGGAGTTCTACAGACAGCTGGACGAGATCAAAGACTTCCACAGACGATACCCCAATGAGCCGGTGGAAAACCTCGAACGCGCCTATAAGCGCCGCCACCCTGCAGAAGGTGAACCCCTCGGGATGGAGATTGACACGATGTTCAGCGGTGAGGAGGGCTACGGACGATTCCTGGATCTCACAACAAATCATGAGCAGTATTTGAATCTTCCCGGCACGAAGCGGATAAACTACGTTCAGTATCTCGACGTATTCGACGCGTTCGTCCCGCCGAATCTTATTATCAAACGAAGCCAGAAGCTGTCGGATAAATATTTCAGTTATGTCGGCGAACTCGCAAACTATCTGGAGAGTTTCATCAAGAGGGTGAAGCCTCTGCAAGATCTCAACATGCTTTTCGCTACTTTTGACGAGGATTTTGTGAAACAATGGTCCGCAAACGAACTGCCGGGGTGGACGGAAGAGAAAGCCGAGAACGGACCGCAAGGGCCGAAAACCGAAGGATCAGGCGAGGGCATATGGTGTGCGGACTGCGAAAAGGAGTTTAAGAACGAGAATGTCTACAAGAATCACTTGACAGGGAAGAAGCACATTCGCGCTGCCGAGGCTCGAAAAGCTGCCGGAGACTCAGCCGGGACACCGGCTCCATCGGCTGGCGTAACGTCTGTAACGCATCGGCTGAAGGAGCGTGCGGTAGCGGAACGCGAGCATAGAATCCGATCCCTGGCGCAAGTCCTACAGCCTGAGCGGCAGGCAACGCGGATCAACGTTGAGCGAAGACAAGGTATGACCGAGCGAGAGCGTCAGATGGAACTCGACACCCTGCTTGCTGAGCCTGAAAATATTGGGGTTGAGCGTGACGACGAGGAATCAGACGACGACGGTGAGGGTCGCATCTACAATCCGCTCAAGCTACCGCTCGCTTGGGACGGGAAGCCCATCCCATTCTGGCTTTACAAACTGCACGGCCTGGGCGTGGAATACCCTTGCGAAATCTGCGGAAACTACGTATATATGGGCCGTCGTGCGTTCGACAAGCATTTTTCAGAAGCCTTGCACATCTACGGGCTGAAGTGTCTCGGTATCACGTCGAACACTAACCTATACCGCGAGATCACCAAGATCGACGACGCCATCCGGCTGTCGGAGAAAATTGAACACGACCGAAGGAAGGAGAGGGAGAACCGTGACAACGTGGTTCAAATGGAGGACGCTGAGGGCAACGTGATGCCGGAAAGAATATATCTGGAGTATGTTTTGCCTTATCCCCCTTTCGTGGCCACAATGCTAACGTCTTCTAGCCTTCAAAAGCAGGGTATTCTCTAATATGGTTCTCGCTGGTCTACCGCACATGGAAGCTTGGAGTTCGGCGATTAGTCTCTGGTTACTACGAGGGAATTACTTACGTACTTTGTATTCTACAGATGCTATCAATTGCTGCTAGACCTTGTCGATTGTAGTCTCCCTCAGTTGCCCTATATTACCGTATAGGGTAAATACCCAGTCACGTGGGGTCGTGATCCGTGGAACACGCGGTTGCCTCGACCGCGACTTTGACTTCTGCTGACACCTTTGTCTACTCTGTTTGGCTACCTTTTTGGATCAGTTGGATACCAGGACGTCGATGTTTGGCGCGTACAGGTCAGTTTTCGCGCTGGCGAGACTATTATATGGGCTTCAAATTCTCCTGGCTGTGTGACCTGCTATCCGGCCTCGAAGACAGCCGGATCGTGAAGGCGTCGACAGCGTCGAAGAACTTGGATCCAGATACCCGCGTGGTAGCGCGTTGGTTCTCCCAACACGGCAAACGACTCCATCACAAGACGACGAACTCGCTGGCCGTCCTGTCCGGCCTGTTTCCGGAGAAGCGGTCCGACAGAGTATACTGGCTGCAGGACGCGTCGCTGGCGAGGGTTGTCGGCCGCTGTCTTCTGTTGGGATCTTCACGAAGAGAGGAGCTCGACCGCTGGCGTATCTGTGGAGGGACCGACCTCGGACAATGCATCGAAAATGTGATGCGACAGGCTGAAAACCACATTCCAGACGGTCAAGAAGTCACAGCGGAAGAAGTCAACACTGCATTGGACAGGATAGCCTCCCGGTGCAAGTTTTCCGGTCCTCAAGTTCGCAGACAACATGCAGCTGTGGACGTGGAGGACGCTCTGGCGCCTCTGTATCGACGGTTGAGTAGCAGGGATGCGAAATGGCTTACTCGGATGATCCTCAAATGTTATTCTCCTGTCATAGTGCCAGAGACATTTACGCTGAGGAGCTTCCATTTTCTACTGCCGCATCTTCTTCTTTTTCAGGACTCGTTTGATGCCGCTTTGCACACTCTTTCATCCGAGCCTATTCGCCATTTCCCACCACATCCTGAACCAGGTCTGGCCAGAGACCTGGGCACCATAGCCGTGCAATACTTGAGTCCCATGACCGGTGTCAAAATAGGGCGGTCCGAATACTACAAGGCTCGGAGCATCAAACATTGCTGCGGATTGGCGGGACGGCGCCGAATGAGCTTGGAACGAAAGTACGACGGCGAGTATTGCCAGATTCATATTGACATTGCAAAACGCCCGGACTCAATCCAGATATTCTCCAAGAGCGGGAAAGACTCGACCGTCGATAGAGCGGGAATTCATCCGATCCTCAGGGAATCCTTGAGAATCGGAGAACGCAATTGCAGCTTTTCTCGCCGCTGTATTCTGGAAGGCGAACTGCTCGTCTGGAGTGACAAACATGGAAAGATTATGGATTTCCATAAACTGCGTAAATTCATTTCTCGGTCTGGCACTTTCATTGGAACAGAGAATGACTCTCCGTAAGTCAGCCATTGCTGCTTCATACATTGGGTTTGTCTGACTGAATAGGCCACAACCGTATGAACACTTGATGATAGTGTTCTTCGATATTCTACTCATTGACGACAACGTTTGCCTGAGAAAGCCGCACAGAGAAAGGCGACTGCTCCTGAAGGACGCGATTCGCATAATCCCTGGTCATTCCGACATTGCAGAGCAGGAGGTATTAGACTTCTCTCGCTCCGATAGCCAGTATAGGCTTGAGAGGTCGTTCTCTAAACGGATAACCGAACGATGGGAGGGCTATGTCCTAAAAGGCTGCGACGAGCCATATTTCACTATATTCTCTACAGGGAATAACGACTCACTTTGCCGCTGGATCAAGCTCAAAAAGGATTACATACCAGGCTTGGGTGATACCGTGGACCTTGCAATAATCGGCGGACGGTACGAATCTCGCGATGCCGCCTGCATGAAGGAAGTCCACAGGCTATCGTGGACTCACTTCGTGATCGGATGTCTCGTTAATAAAGGCGCGGTGCTGCAAATACGAGCCAAACCCAAGTTTCGAGTAGTTGACACGATCGACCGGCACTCAATGAACAGACAAAATCTACAGATTCTCAACCAATTTGGAGAGTTCAGCGCCTGCAGTCCCGAGTCCAGCCATGGCTTCGACATCGAATACCGACAATCAAACCTCACCTACATGCATTCCGTGTTTAAGTCTCCTTTCGTCGTTGAAATGATGGGCAGTGGATTCGAGAAGCCATCTGGAGTCAGATACTTCGCGCTTCGTTTCCCCCGCGTGGTCAAGATCCATTGGGACAGGACATTTGAGGATGCAGCTTCATTCTCGGAATTGCAGTTATTGGCAGAGGCTGCCCGGTCAGTGCCTGCAGAGGATATGGAACTGGAACGAGGTCAATGGACCAAACGGCTACGGTTGGGAGATGGCTCGTCCCAGTACATCGTTGATCGATCTCAAGATGAATTATCTACTGCCAGTTCATATTTTGAGGAAGTTTTCAGCGAAACGTCCAGCTCGGCCAAACGGTCTATTCCCAGTAATCGCACTACTACTTCGAGTTGTGGTGGACACGGTCTATACTCTCCAAGTGACCGAGCAGACCCGTTGCACCCACGCAATGAGACGACCATCGCCTCAAAAGGTGCCATTCCCATCCACGTTGACCATACAGAAACGTTGTCGTCCTCTGAGGCATTAAACGGCAAGAATCTTCTGACCGAAAATGAGAATCTCTCTCTGCCACACTTCTTCTCTCTGCCAGGATCGCCAAGCAAGCATCGAAACACAGGCTCAAGTGAAGAGAATGAGAACAAAAACAGGGCAAATCATACATATAAAGCCGATATATCGACTCCTTCCGGACCAGAACCAAAGACCAAGGAAAAACCCCCCAAAGCTGTGTTTGGAACTACGACCACGCCCATACAACATCCGCGCCTCCGATCACCACTCGCAACGATCCCGGTATACCTCCATTCCAGATACCTATCCAAATTGTGCGCAAATACAGCGAACCCACAAAGCCTACCAAGCACCATGAAAACCACAACAGACAACCTCTCCAGCTTCCTCAAGACCCTCTCC